>APFE030768985.1:182885-229693 GCA_000404065.3 Pinus taeda | reverse complement strand
TGGAGACAAAATTGAGAACACTTCCTCTAGCAGAAGACTTACAGCTTCTTGCCAGTTTTGGAAGAGTTCCAGGAATTGCATAAGCATTTCAGAGTTGTTGGTCATCCTTAAACCATCACAGGTTGAGACTTCCCTTTTCAGGTTGAAGTTTTACCTTTTATGTGGGGTGAGGCCTCCCTTTTATGGTTGAAGGTTTCCCTCTTTAAAACAATAGGATCACTTCCTCTAGCAGAAGACTTACAGCTTCTTGCCTGTTTTGGAAGAGTTCCAGGAACTGCACTAAGCGTTCCAGTGTTGGTGGCTATCCTTAAACCACCGCCCTTTTTTACCAACATTTCATAGAGCACATTCAGCCTAGTGCTGCCATGCATTATTGCACATTTTGTATTACAGCTCTCTTCTTGGACTCATACATAACCCTTCGGATTAAGGGGGGGAATGTTGGACACCTAATCCTCAATGGGTTAGTGTTGAAGCTGAATGGACAAAAGGAGTCCAAGGGACCTTGGGATGTGAAACTCAAGAGTCACACATTATACTATAAATGTATATCAAGTGTTAATAAAAATTGTACTGCATGTTTTATCTTTCATATCTCTAGCTGTCCATGTGTGTTTAACAGTTCGACCTAGTTTTAATTTTTCACTTATGTAAATAATGTAATTGAGTAATCCTAGTGTAAATATGATGTAATAGTGGGTGATTATTCTTTGTAAGTGGTTTTGATGTAAATTTGGCCTCATTTATGAGAGTGGTTAAGAGTCAAATTTAATCGGAGAAGTTGTTTTAAACATCCCTAGACATTAGGGTTTGGTTAGAACACCTCATGGAGCACTTCCTAGAGTCATGGATTCGACCCATGAGAGTGGGGAAATGTTGTTTTGGTCTTTATGTATCATTTTCTCAGTGATAGAAGGGGTTGGACATTAGAGGTGAGAGTTTGGTAGCTTGTATTTAACTAAGCTAATCAAAGGAGTAGTTGCAACTATTATTTAGGAATTCATGTGCAGTGAGTTTGTGATGTTGTTTTCTTTCCGTGTTATTTTCCTATGAATCAATACATCTCTCTTAAACATTTTTAGCTTCTTCAATGATTTTCCTTACAGTTTATAAGCATAATTCTTTGTTGTAAAGCTCTGTTTTGGTGGAAAATATTTTATGTGTTCTTTGTTCTTGATTAATGAATTCATGGTACACATGTTCATTAAGACCTTATAAAAATTTTCAAACCCTACACTACATCGACTCAACTCTTAGATCCATCACAAGACATTGCTACCTTGCTCCTCCATATGCCTACTACTGTAACGCTTTGAGGCCTAGACCTAGCTACCTATTTCTCATCTTGATCCAACAACCAAAAAACCCTAGAATTACAAAACCTACTTGTGTTGAACATATCTAGCCTAAAATCCATCTTTTATAGTCAATCATTGGCTGTGAAATCATAGAGAGAGCCATCTTTGGTTTGGTAAGGCTAGCTACCAAACTGAAAGCTTGGTCTGTGGTTACCTTCATCGATCTCCTCATCATCTTGGGACATTGTGGAGGATAACATGATGCACAAAACCTAGCCCAATGGAATAAATATGTATCTAAGGTGAGGAGAATAATCTTGGAGGGGGTACAATATCAAATTATCTCAAATCTCCATGGTAGAGAAACTCCTTTGGAAATGTGGAAAGCACTGATAAAATTATTCGAGAATAGTAGTGACCACAGGAAGATGGTGCTCAAGGATAAAATTTGAAATACTAAGATACAAAAGAATTACACTATCCCATATCATCTGAGAAAATTTACACAAGTTTGTGATGAACTTGGTGGGGTTGGTGTTAATGTTGCAGAAGATGACTTGGTAAGCCTAACCCTTCTAGGCCTTCCCAAAAGCTGGTATAACTACCAAGATTTGGTGAATGGGAGGGAGAAACTACCGAATTGGGAGTGCTTATGGTATGATTTGGTATAGGAGGCAATAAGGTGGAATACCAGAGATGGGACTTCATCCAAGAGTGAAGATGAATAAAAAATTGCATTGGTTGGAAAGAGAAAGAAGCAAAAATGGAAGAAATATCAAACCAAACAGAATCCGACCAAGGGGGAAAGAAGAAATATTTTTCCAAAATAAAATGCTTCAATTGTCATGAATTCAAGAACTATACCATGAAGTGTCCACACAAAAATTCGAGCAAGAAGAACTTAGGAGGAGTAGTATGTGAAGCTTTGGCTTCATAGTTTGAGCTTGACTTCACCGTTATCACATGCATGACCAACACAATGATGGGGAGTGTGTGATACTTGGACTTAGGTGCATCGTTCCACATGAAAGCGTTTAGAGAATTTTTCAGTGAACTAGAGGAGAAAGATATTTAGATGCACGACCAGAATTGGTACAACCACCTTTCAGAGGGAGTCAGTTTCCCCTCTCAGACTCAAGCATGTCATGTAAATTCCAGGCCTAAAGAAAAATATCATCTTTGTTGCAGTTTTAGAAGACTGTAGTTATGATGTGATATTTAGAAAAGGGAAATCATTCTTGATACACATAGCCACGAGATAGGTGAAGAAGATTGGGGTTTATGTGAAGAACCTATATAAGCTATATGTGGAATATTGCATTGCATTAAGAAGTGAGGCGAAGAAAGTTTAGAGCCATGATGTCGGTGAACTTTGGCACATAAGGCTTGGCCATTTGTATCATGGCACCTTGAAGATTATGTAGCAAATAACCATTGGCCTCCCTAAAGGAGCACTTGAGAAATAGGTTGTATGCAAAGGATGTACCTTTAAGAAGTATGAAAAATCCACATTCCATGATCAAGACAACAAAGCACATGTAGTCTTGGAAAGGATCCACTCTGATGTCTATGGAACTTTCTCGATAACCTCCACTACCAGACACAAATATTTTATCATTTTTATTGATGTCTTCTCAAGAAGTGTTGGATCTTCTTCATGTGGAAGAAAGATGAGATATTCTCCAAGTTCATAGAATTCAAGGCATTAGTTGAGAAAGAAACCGACACGAACGAATTCAAAACAAATTCAAAACAAATTGTGTGAGTATGTTTCGAACGAATTCAAAACAAAATGTGTGAAATAAGGCATTCTAAGAGAGTTGACAACACCCCACAACCCACAATAGAATGGGGTGCCTGAGAGAAAGAATCAAAGCATTGTGGGAGCACCGAGAGCTATGTTAAATGACCAAGGCATAACTTTTAATTTGTGGGTTGAGGCATGTAATGCATTAATCTATTTGAAGAACAAGAGTCCTCATCAGATTCTTGGTATGATTACACTGAAGGAGGCTTTCTCGAGCAGAAAGCTAGATGTGTCACACTTCAGGATTTTTGGAGCCTCTATTTACTACCATGTCTCCAAAGAAACAAGGAAGAAGCTTGAGATGACAACAAAGTTTGGGCTATTTGTGGTTTACACAAAAAATCCTTACAACTACCTCATGTACTTACCTTCCCTCAAAATGTGAAGGGGTGTAAAGTTTAATGAGGAGAAAGCGGTGCACTTCTCTCTTGAGAGGGAGCTTTAGATCCCACAAGAAGAGGAGATTTTACCTCCAAAGGAGGATCCTTAGGAAGTTGTGGAGTAGCCACAAATTGAGAAGTAGAGAGTGGAGTATTCCACTAAAGAAAAACCATCTAGAGAATGTAGAAAAAGAACTAGGGAAGATGATATACTTGTGTAGGATGAGAGGGAGAATGTGGGAGCTCCTTCAAATGTACATAGGTAAAGGAGGTCACCCAATCAGTACATTGGGTACATGGCTCTAATGACTGAGCTTGTAAAGAATGTTCCATCCTCTTTCGAGTACGTAGTTGAGAAACTTTTATGGGTTGATGCAATGGTGGAGGAATACAAATCCATTGTAAAGAATAGTGTTTGGGAAGTGGTTCCAAGACTAGCAGATAAATTAGTTGTGGTTTTGAGATGGATCTTCAAGGTTAAGCACACAACACATGGAAGCATAGTGAAGTATAAGGCTATATTTGTGGCCAAGGGATACTATTAAGTTGAGGGAATTGACTATGAGGTACCTTTGCTCCTATAGCATGGTACTCATCCATTAGATCAATTCTTGCATTGGTTGCACAAATGGGGTGGAAGATCCACAAATGGATGTAAAAACAACATTCCTCAACGGGTTTATTGAGGAGGAGGTGTACATTGAGAAATTAGAAGGTTTTGAGACATTTTATCAAGAGTTTCATGTGTGCAGACTCAAGTGAGCTTTGTACGATCTCAAACAAGCACCCCATGCTTGGTACACTAGGATCGACAAATATCTCACTGGTTTAGGCTTCACTAAAATTGAAGTGGATGAAAACCTCTATCACATCTTGGTAAAATGTAAATTAATTATTATTGTCTTATATGTTGATACTTTTATTTCAACTGGCACTGAGAAAATGATCAAATATTGCAGGGAATTTGAAATGAAGGAGATGCGTCTCATGCACTACTTCCTTGGGTTGGTGTTAACCAGGAATTCCCTTTTACAGATAGAAGCGATCCCTCTAGCCCAATGTGTGGGTCTTACAACAATTGTGACAAAACAAGAAAACTTCCCCAACCTAGATCATAATGACAAATGAGAAAGGGAGATGGCCTACCTCTCTCCTATGCGCTCGACCTTTGATGATGATCCCGATTTGTTAGCTCCCAGAATCGCTCCTCGGTATTCCTTGCATCTGAATACCTACAAGAGAGATAAAAGAACAACAACAAGAGAGATCATAGATTATGAATGCCAATATAAGTTATACAACAGATCGAGGAGTATTTTACTAAGCAAAACATCATAGAAAAGCTTATGGGAAGTAAAATATGCTTTGTATTAATGATTAAATCAAAGAGAAAAGCATACAACCGATGCCTTGATGTTGAAGGCATCCTTCAGGATGGTTCCAAGTCCAAGCCAAAATTAACAAGCTCTCCTTTCCTCTCTCACCAAAATGGTAACATCTAAGTATAATCGAGAAAAATAATGGCAACCAATAATGACCAACCCATTGAGGAAAGTGAAGAATGGATTTATAGGGAGGGAGAGGCAGTTAGAGATCCACCAAAGTGGAAAGAAGGTCCTTATCCCAAAGGTAAGATCCCTAAAGTTCATATCAAGGGCTCTAAATGGGAATACTCGATGATATCTTCATCTAACAACTACCAACTTGCTGTGCCTGAGGCTTCTAGTAAGACAAGATTCT
The DNA here is from genome assembly GCA_000404065.3 of Pinus taeda. NCBI lineage: Eukaryota > Viridiplantae > Streptophyta > Pinopsida > Pinales > Pinaceae > Pinus > Pinus taeda. The sequence goes on along the minus strand of APFE030768985.1, from coordinate 224,468 downwards.
GCTCCATTTTTGGAGAAACTGTCTGAAGAGGACCAACGCGCGTTTTTCTATAAAAAATCATGCTTCCAGTGCTAGTCACTAGTTAGAAAAAAGGTTACCAACATAGATTTTCCTACTAAAAGTAGCATTGGTCTTGCAAATTAGGGTTTTAACAAGTTTTTCCAGAATTACTTCAAGAAAATAGTTCTCCATCTCTTCAAGGATATGTTGAGAATATAATTCACACTAAATGAGTTTACACAACTTTTGTCGTTTTACGACATTTGTGATGACAGTGGCATCAAGGATGACACTTAAAGTATAGAGTTGGGGATGTGACACAATACTTTGTAACAAATTCCTGCTAAAGAATGAAAGCGGAACAAGAAGTGATGGTTGAATTTCTTTATAAGTTAAGGCAAGGAACTTGGAAGACCACCGTCAGGAGACCTGCAAATAAAATATGATACTAAATATATGACATCTCTGAGTAGGCTTATGCCTGATAATACATTTGAATAGGCATCAAAATATAATACACGAATCCACGTTATGGACACAACCATCCGTCTGAAAAGCATCATGTCTATGGATCCATGGCATGGATGTAGGCATCCGTATGAAAAGGATCATGCATACAATCATGAATACTCAATAACTCCTTGCAACCTATATTTTAGCAAATGATATCCAGGGTCTTTATTTCTATCTTGATCGAAGTATGAATCTAACCATGTGAATAAATGTGTTGGCATCAAACATGGTAGAAACCACATGATTTCTGGTCAATAATGTAAATTGTTAACAAGCGCAAGAGAAACCAACAATGATGACAATGGCCCTCAAGGTACGCCAATACAATCTACAAGTGCGAATATGTGAGCTGAAGTCAAACACTTGCCAAATCATTCAATTGAAGGCCAATGATATAATCCTATCATTGAACATGAAGAACTTTCCATTGAGGCATTCAAGCTCCAATATTGAAAGGGTGTTTCTAAATTAATTTCCTGGATAATGAGCTGAAGTCCACTGGAAGTGATCCATCGAAGGAGGGCCATAATGTTTCCCATATCATCAACACGAAACATAGGATATATCAAAATTATAAGAGTGATTCAGGATTGTTGTAGAGAGGCTCACATAGGTATAAGAGGTTTGACTTTTGCAGATAGGACTTCTCTTGAACATATCAGCGACATGACTCCGAAGTTCAGAAACACTTGACTCAAAATGGAATCAGAGGTCATGATGACAACATGGGTGATAAAATTAGAGACAAATGGATTTCCCAAACCTAGGAAGGCAAGTGGTGAAGAGAAGTTATCCCAAAACTGACACAAGATGTAGAAGAGTGTCATGTTCAAGAGTGACATACTGCCTTTACACAAAATACAGGACATGTTTACTGCCATTTTCCCCACTATTGCTAGAGAGTACCTATTTATCTTTAATCACTAGCTTGGAGAGGATACCATATGCTTTTCACATAATTTGATCATTTGGATGAATCCATCCTATTATTTTTAATGAGCCCTAGGAAGGAGTAGCTCGGTCTCATCATGGTGATAAGTCCTACATCGTTTAAGTTTTATGAGTCCGATAAAGGGGTACCTCAACATCTTTTTCATCTTTAGAGAGTTTGAAAAAGAGGTAGAAAAGAAAACTCCAAATGTCCCCTTTCGTAGATAGTCTCTCGAATCCGAAAAGGTAGAAAACAATATTTAAGAGAACCTATTAGCCATGTTCGACTAAGGTATTCCTTTTTCGTATCTAGTCTATCTTATTCCAGAAATTATATTGAGTAGACGTATTTTCATTTACTTTTATGATTTCGAAAAGACAAGTGCTCGATAATCTTTTCATATTTTTGGAGTCCAAAAAGAGGTTAAAGAGGAATCCACCTGGAGGAATGAGTGGTATAAAAGGATAACAACTGGTTCCGATTATGACGGAACTACTCAAAACATGTAAAGGTCAAGAGGCTAGATAATAAGACCACTCATTGTAGATGTTCCTTCGGAAAAGGTAAAACAACCAAGTGAAATCATATGATGGGCCAAAGAGATGGTGACGATGGAATGAAAAAACAAAGGCTCATCCAGTAAAAATAGGTTGATAAAGATGGCAATCACGAGAGGTAAAATTGAAATGGTTTCATTTCTACACAAGCTTGAAACATGGGAAACTATGCTTAAGGATACTTGAAGATGGTTTCATCTTTTCACAATCTTGAACATGGGAAAAAACTATGCTTGGATTTGGTTTCATTTTTGAACAAGCTTGAAATGGAAACAAACTATGCTTGGATTTGGTTTCATTTTTACACAAAATTGAAACAAAGATAAACTATGCTTGATATAAGTTTTCATGTCCCCAGCATAATGACTCAATTCGAGGTACATGCCCCCCAAGCTTCATTTCATTCACCTAAGTAGACTATTGGCTACTAACAAGTGGATGGAATGAAGGTTCACTTACGAGATTAAGTGAAAAATTCGACTGGGATTTTATGAGATCTGATCAAATACAATTGAAAGGGAATTTATTTCATTTTTTAACGAGCTTGACACATGAAAAGAACCATTCTCATGAAATCTTGTTTCTTTTTGTAAGGAGCTTGACACAAGACCAAGAAATCTGCCCCAACACCTTATTTCATTTTTTAACGAGCTTGACACAAGTAAGGAATTGTGCTCCAACACCTATTTCGTTTTTTAACTAGGTTGACATAGTAAAAGAACCATACTCATGGGAACCTATTTCATTTTTTAATGAGGTTGAGATAGTAAAAGAACTATCCTCATGACATATATTTCATTTTTTAACGAGGTTGACATAGTAAAAGAGCTATCCTCATAGGGACCTATTTCATTTTTTAATGAGGTTGACATAGTAAAATAACTATCCTCATGACACCTATTTCATTTTTTAACGAGGTTGACATAGTAAAATAACTATCCTCATGACACCTTGATTACGACCTATAAGAGGTCATAACGTCCAATAGGTTCTCATCAAATGGGAGAACAACATTCTGGAAGGGATACCTATCAAGGGATCAAATGGAAAGATTGGGTTTCAATGTCTCCAGTACATGATGCACTATATCACTGACTAGATCACTAGTTGACGCGGGCATGGAATAGGTGGCCAGATAATTAACCTGTGTAGAGGAAGATACCACTTGCGTGTAAGGACCATTTAGGGAAAATAGTTGATTGGGAGTTGAATTAGGACCAACGAATTCTAGCTGATCAATGATCAGAAATCTTCCTTCATGCAGGAAAAACAACACACAAAATAGAGAAGAGGCAAGATATCCCGTGACATAAACATAGTAATGACCAAGGAGTATATTAAAATTTAAAGGGCCTTGGACAACCATCACACCGAGATAAATGCTTTTTCCTCCCAAAGTAATGGGAAACTTAGGAAGGATCCCTAATGGTTGACTGGTTCCTTTGTTAAAATCTAATAGATTCTGGGTGACGGGCACATGCTGCGGAGAACCTAAAGCTTGCTAAGAAGTGGAGGAAAAAAATACTAACAGACATGCCTTCATCTATAACTGTGCTAGGTACAACCATATTATAAGTCTGCACTGTGATTTGGAAGGGCACATAAGAAGGAATATGATATCCTTCCAGTCGAATCCAATTAAATGAAATGACCATACTAATTGGAGGGGGTTCCATGGGAATGGGATAACTACCCCCTTGTGTTATGGGAATAGGAGGGTCACCCCGCTATACGTGGGAACGAGAGGATTTCCCTCCAACAGATTTTAATATGACGAAACAAGAAGAACATGAGCGATTTGTGGTTCAATCTCTATAGGAAAAGTGTGATCACCCGAAGGTGGAATTGGGTCAACCATTTCCTCAACCAATGGTTGGTTGGAAATGGACTCATGAGATTCAGCTTTAGAGAGAGTGGGATTGACCAGGGATGAGTTCTGAACAATCACTTGATCAATTAGTGGAGGGTCGAGGGAAAGCTTCTGATAACTAGTCAAAAGACGAGGTTGAGAAGCGGTAAGGTTATCCAACACTTTAGAGGCCTCATCCATATAAGGAAAAAGGTTAATAGGATGATTCCCTTCACATAACCTATAGGGAAATTTAAATTTTCCCCTTTTTTCCCATGGGCTTCACTATCACTAGTTGAAGGTTTATCGCCAACATGATCTCCAGAGGTTGATGACGAAGGTTGATGGGAACATATGACCACACTTCTAAGACCTTGGGAATACTAGGGAAATCTCTAAGAAGGTGGTCACCCTTACAAAGCTTGCAAGGGAATTTCACTTTACGAGGTTGATTGGAAAATTTCTCAACAACAATTGCATCAGTAGCATTGGCTGCTTGGTTTCCCCCTTTCTTATTTTTTTTCTTCTTAATATTCCTTTTCTTCTCCTTCTTATCCACCTCGTTACTAACTTGCAAGTTTTCACCAGACAAAGAAGAAGAAGAGGAATAAGACCGAACGTGCGAAGAAGGAAAAGGGTCAACTTTAAGATCATTTGGAGGTTGATATTTTTCAGGTGGAGGAGAGCTTAGTTGAGGAGTAGTTTGGACATCAGAACCATAGGGGTCGAAAAAAATAAAATTGGAAAAACAATGGTAAAATAAGGAAGGGACAACATTGCCATATAGGGAGCACCAACATTTCCAAAAGAAGGAAAAGGACTAGGATTCCTTTCAGCGGGGCTTCCTTGGTTGGTGAACTCAAGAACTGTTGCCATTAGTCTCAACCTAAGATATACTAAGGAGTATTTCCATAGGAAGGATGTTTTTTTGCGATCAATTAATTAATTAATTTTAGAAATTAACAAAACAAAATAAAAAAGGGGTAAGATAGGCAAAAAGGGTTTACCAAGTATCCATGAACTACATAATAGCTCCTGGAGAAACAAGAAGTACAGGAAGGAAATCTCCCTGAATGTTGTGTTTGGTGTAGCACGTTTACAAGGTGACCAACTCGATTACCTATGGATAGATAGCAACCTATAGGGGGATCCCAATATATACGCGATGGTATGTGGGAGTGCAGTCTGTAGTAGTGTTTTCTAATGCGTAACTGTCCGATGAGAGCGTTCCCATATACTTACCATGTGTAGAGCACCTTCGATATACTCGAAAGTACTGGAGAATGATCCTATACACTTCTATATGTGGAACATGATTTCATCCCTGGGATACAACGCTGTCAAAAAATGACAGCTCCTACATTTAACAATGCTAGAGCACATCTATAGCCTAGACCTCTAACTGTTTGTGTTAATTTTCAAATGATCCTTAGGTTAATTGAGGTAAATTAAAGTTTTTCTTCTATTAAGTTTTAGCTTTAAGGCTCAAAACGATGTCACATGAACTCCTATGATGCAACTATCACGAGAAAATGATTCTTTCCGTTTTGATAAAAGCTAATCTAGTAAGGGAGAAGATTCAAACAATGATGCAACAATAAAGAATGCAACAAACAAAGATTTCCTAACTAGATCTTTCACTTTCACTTTTCGAATGCAATGCCAAAAAGTAAAAGTGATTTTCACTTCTCCTAAGATGGACCTATACATTTTTAATAATTGAAAACTAAATGTTGCATTAGTTGCATTAAATCATTTAAATAAAAAATAAAAAGCATAATTTATCTATTTCCATAATTAATTCCAAAGAATAAATTTTCATGCAAGTGATCTAATGAAATTTTAACGAAATTAAATTTTTCGAAATGAAAACTAATTCAATGCATAATTGGTTCCTTTCATCAATGAAAAAGAGAAATCACTATTTAAACAATAGAACAATCAATACTTCTCAAGCACACAACTAGTAAACAAAGATCTCAATCGACTAAAAACTTGAAAAAACTCAATCAAAATTCGATTTTTTACCACTTCAAGAAAGATACAATCTTTTGCATTCCACAAAGAAATCAGAAGCATACAAACAAAGACTGATGCATATAAAGTAGAGAAGAGACCTCAAAGACCAAGACACACTAGAGTTTTCAGTAAAGACCCTAAAAATTCTCACATTCAAGGACCAATGCTACTTTATATAGAAAAACTTGTGCTGATAGGGTCATCAACGCAACTTTTCACAATAAAACCCGTGATGGAAACACTACTTTTCATGCAAAACCCGTGCTAGTCTTCAACCCAGGTAAACAATGGAAGATAGGGTTTTCAACGCAACTGTACAGGGAAAAACAAGCGCTGTCAGCACAACTGTCGTTGATATAACACACACTGAGTGAGGAAATTTTAGGAAAAACAAGAAAGACTTAGGAAGAAACTATAGACCTGATACCCTAAGACACTAGCAATTCAGAGTACAAACTAGAAATCAATCCAAAGATAGGGTATTTCGATGGCTAGCCAAACTTAACGAGAAGGTAAAAAACGGAAGGAGGATGAAAAGGGTGTAGGCTTCCCCAGGGGAGTCACAAATTTGTTGACTAGGCAATCCCTTATACGAATAGAAGCAATCCCTCTAGCCCAATGTGTGGATATAGTAACAACCGTGATAAAATAAGAAATCTCCCCTAACCTATATCATAATGACAAATGAGAAAGGGATATGGCCTACCTCTCTCCTATGTGCTCAAACTTTGATGATGGCCCTAATCCCTTAGCTCCCAGACTTGGCCATTTTTTTCCTAAAAATGTTTCGACCGGACAACCCTCCTTCAACCGGACCCCAACTGAGCTGCACTGCGCAATCTCACCTCTCAGTGACCCTGATCTACTACCCATAATTGCGCAGAGCTTGAGGCTATTCTCCAGGGTAGGCTGCACTGTGCAATCCTAGAAGTGAGCAAGCTGACTATCTCCTAGAACTGTGTAGAAGCTGTCCCCAAGTCTGACCCAATCTGCGCTTCTCGCAAGATCACTCATCAAGCCTCCCTGTGGTCTACCAAAAAACATGAACTGCATTGTGACCTAGGGCTTCACTTCTCCCCAAAATTGCGCAGAAGTTTCCCAACTCCTTGCCCTACACTGTCTATAGAAACTGCGCAGTCATGTGAATCAGGCCTCTGCTGCCTGCCACTGCACTGTTCCAAGGAATTGCGCAAATATGACTGGAAGGCCCCCCCTCCTGGCTTGCCCTACTCTCCCTTTGAAAATTGTGCAGTTTTGACTGGTACTCTCCTTGCTACCTTGCTTTGCACTCATCCTAGAAACTGAACAATAACTACCTTTCCGACACTGTCTCTCAGAAATGATCAATTATGGGCAGCATCTTCCTGCAACCCGATCCAACCTTGCTTTGGAAAACTGCACAAAAATGTTTTCTAGTGCCTCCTACTACCTGCTCTGTCTTCCTTGGAGAAACTGTAAAGATTCCCAGTTGGGACCCCAGATGACCTATCCAATCCTCATCCTGAAAACTACGCAGGATTTCCTAGCATTTCCTCCCGTTACCCTGCCTTGTATTGCTCCCAAGAACTGCACATTTCTACTCAACTAGGTTATACCTTGCAGCTGTTACTATTGTCCCAGATTGCGCAATCTGCCTCCCAGTGACATCTATGCAATTTTTACCCGCAGTGCTCTAGAGCTTCTCATCCTGTCCTGAGCTGTGCTCTACACAGTTTCAGTGGCTTGTCCCTCTCCCAATCACCTGCACCCGAAATAGAAAACAATGCATCTTGCTAGACTGGCATATTTGTATATTTTATGTAGGTTCATCATGAGTGATTGTAGGAAAAGGTACATTGATGAAACATGGTGCAATGACGAAAGGGATGAAGAAGGAGTGCATGCTAAAAGACTTTCTCATAGTTGAACGAAGGTACCAAGCACATGGAGCAACAAGTGAAAGGGACATGTGTTCCTTAGCCATCAAGAAAAGACCAAGACCATCAAAGACCCCACACACTTTGCCATGCAGAGGTGAAGACATGATACACTAAGAGCACACCCATCACTCAATAGCATAACAGCTCGACACGGACACCATAGTTAGCCAGTGCATGTCAACAGTCATGTCGAGTTGTTTCATGAGTTTTCTTAGCCACATCACTACTATGGGCCATACTTTTTGTAATCAAATGTAATATAATGTGGAATTCCAAGAGACACACATATGAAGTTGAAGAGTCACTTCAGTAGAAAAGTCATAGGAAGTCAAACAGTCATGAGGGAATTCGAAGAGTCATAAGGGTCAGTTATCCCCCTTGGCTATATATACCCCCTCACTGTATGAGAAAAATACTTTTCACCTTGGCTCCTCCCACATAGCCTTGAGAGTCTGTAGTCTATTCTTTGAGGAGAGATGAGTGGCTCTAATGCCCCACTACTGGGGTTAGTGATGTATGGTGTACATATGTGTCTTGGAACTTTTGCTTAATTCAGAACCCTGTCTCAAGCCAGCATGTTTTCATGCATGTTTTGTATCCATTTGTAAGACTATTCTTTAAATGTTTGTAATGCATGTTTGATTAACCTGTACTAAGATAGTTGAATTACTTTAGTTATTTTAGTACTTACATTGTTGAAGATGTGTTGTATTGTTTATCACTATTGTCTTGCCCGTGTGGACTACTCTGCTAAACATTAGACAAACTATTCAGGTGTTTTCTTGGTTATAACAACCATCACCTTTTTGTGGACTACTCCTTTGGACGATGTACATGTTTTCCCTTGAACTTTGATTTTAATGATTGCCGCATCCGTTGTGGACTATTCCTTTGGATGCTAGATAAACCCTTGTTGTTTTCGTGTGTGTCTCTCCCTGGGTGGTACTACTACCTCTCATCTAGAGGCTCACTTTTACCCTCTCCCTTACAGTAAGAGAACCCAGACACAATGTTACATTACACAGTCACCAGACATACTCAACTTGTTTTCTTGAATTTACAAGCATAACACTCTCATGTGTTGAACAACGAGAGCTAAGGAAAATCTCTAAGATAATGGCAACCAAACCATCATACTAGATGGGAATCCTACACCAAATGGTGTGAGGTCTAGTTGGGAATTCATATCAGGGAGATCCCCTGAATGTTGGCGGGTCTAGCACCATCAACAGGACCGTAGCGGTTTTCTGGTACAAAAGGAAGAAAATATCTATGGCGCTTAGCTTCACAGAAGAAAAATACATGGCTACAAGTCAAGCAACATGTGAGGTGATCTAGATGTGAAAGATACTTATGGGTAACTGTTTTCTCAGAGGATGGATCCAACTGTGATATATTGCGATAATCAAAGTTACATATAGCTCTTTGAGTTTCATATATATCACAATCGATCCCAGCATATATATATCCGGTATCACCATTTACGATACCGTGTGCAGAGGTAAATAATTTTGCTATAATACATTCCGATAGAGGAACAAGATGCTGACATTTTGACAAAAGCCTTGTCAAGAGGGAAGTTCGAGTTCCATATGTGTTGGATAGGGGTCATTGATAATCCTTTTATTGATGAGAGGGAGTGTTTAAAAATGCAACAAGAAAGTCTCAATTTGATTTTTCCTTGGTCAAATTGAGAAAATTTGACTTTCCACATCAATAGACAACTTGGATGCAATTAACTTGTGTGAGATAGCTTGTGTCACTTAGTTTCCTCAGTAAATTCAAGTTAGAGGAGTTTGAATTTAGTTGAGCATGTGTGATTGCTAATTTGTAGCAATCAAGGTTAGTTATTTCAAGTTGTTTTCAATTAAACTAGTTCCAACTATTGGAGGAACTAGTTGAAGGTCAATTGTGCAGTGAGACTTCAGTCTAACTCAGTGACGATCTAGTTAACTGATCAATCAACCTAAAGTAGCAAGTCCATGCAGAGAATTCAAGTTCCCCATATGTGGTGGAGATTCTAGAGAAATGTAACATCAATTGTAGACTAGTATTGAGTGTACAAGTGTTGCATACAGTAAGATGATCAACCTTGGGAATTGCATACTCATTTTGGAGGAAATTTCTAAATAATAGGGGCCTAATTTCCTCACGAATTGAACAAGGAAATAGGGGCTCAAGAAGAGGTAGAAATTGACTAATTTTGGGTTAGATCTTCTCAGTGAGCAGAGAGATAGGTTATTCACTTGCAGGTTGAGCTCAGATTGAGCTAGCAATTGTAATACATCTCTATTCATTAGATTAATGCAAGCTAGCAAATGGGTTTTTAGCAGATTGCTTTCCTCTAGAAAAAAAATGTGTGCATGTGTGTTATTTCTCATTGCATGTTTTTTATTAATGTTCTAATTGTGAATTGAATTACGCAGAGTAGTAGAGTAGGTTTTTTTCTTGTGATTTTGATTAAAATTTCATGAGGAGTTGCAAATCTACGCCATAGTTTCTACAATACTATCTTAGCCATACAATCAATTAGTTGAGAAAATAACTCACCCAAACACAAAAATATGAGCTATATTAGTTGGACTAAATATCTCAAATCAACCTAATTAACAACCAAACAAATTAGACAACAATTACATTTAATTATGAGGAACATCATTCAATAGGCACAAGAGAAGTAGGAGTTAGATATACAACTTATTTTAAGAAAAGTAACCCATCTTCTTCATGCCACAACTCATGAGACAACAGGTTGCATTCTTGAAATCAATAATGATAATCCATATAACATATGTTTGATGTAATGAATCCAACATACATAGTTGTGTTTTCAAAGATGATATATCCTGGTGTTTGTCAATGAGATTTGCAATAATTTATCTACCCACCTTCAAACAATTTCATTACTTACGTTCATAAGACATAAAAAATTTCCTATGTGCAACCCTTTGCTCATTGATTCTATCTTGTAAGAACACATACCTATAGAAAATATCCTTAAATTGATTTTCAATTTTAGTTATCTCTAATTCCAATGAAGTTTGTCATATGTTGTGTTATTGGATTCAAGAAACAAAGGCAAAGAAAATGATTATTATTCAAGTACTTTTCTAAGATTTGATACATGAATGGATCTTTGAAATATACATTGTATTGTGTGGAGGAAACATGGAGCTTTCCAACAAGGTGTCAACACCTCTTTCATCTTTAGATTCATACCATTCATAATCCATGATGTTTAATTGCCTTGTTAATGGGAATCTTTTAATGCATGTTTCCATACATGTGGGATTCATAATCCAATTCCATTAGTTGTTTTGAGTTCATAAGCCCCAAAAATATATAAGAATGTATTCTACACATTAAAAAAAAAAAAATTGGACACCTAAATACAGGTTGAAGGCCCTTGGAGGTGAAAGTTTGGGTTTCACATGAAACAATGTTTCACTAAAATCTTTAACCTCCTATATGATGTTCATCCTTGCTTTGTGGTATCCAATGTTATTTTTTAATGTCAATGAGACCATCATGCATGGCGATAATTTAAATAGTGAAGGTGGTCCATGGGAACCAAATGAACTTATGACTAAAACATGCTTAAGGCCACCATTTCATACTAAAATCTAACCAAAAACCTCTCAATAATGAGGAATAACTTCATTAACCCTAGGCGAGGCAAGATACCATGCTTAAACTTACAACTATCATTTTCGCTCTCATATGATCATATTGTTGCACTTTTCCCTTCTGGCTTAGGAATCAATGATTTACTCACCCATTTGATGTAAGTTGCATAATAGAAAATAACATAGAATTTTTAATATTAATAAACAATGATAAAGAACTTATCTTTTAAATAAATTTGGTCCAAGAAAATAGTAATGTAGAAGAAATTTTCCACCCAGCCATAGGTATCTAATGAAGAAACCACTTTTAAGTCGAATATGAGGCCACCAATGTGAAGGAAACAAGATTCAAGCTTTTATCTCTCTCGACCCAACCCATTTTATTTCATGCTTAACCAATCTACTCATTGTGGAGCATTGAAGGCATCTCATCCAACCATAAAATGGCTAGAGCACTCTCTTTCCTTGCCCCAAACATCACAAGGAAGTTATTCTCTTTCTATACTAAATAACCCATCGGGGATATCCCTCCTTCTATTGGTCTTTATTCTGGGAAGAAGGAGCCCAAGAAATTGTATTCTATGAATTCCCTGTAGGAATATTACTTGGCCCTAAACCATCAAATGAGCAACAAAATGAATAATGTGGATTTATTTCTGGATAATCACTCTTCAAATTTTGACCACATAAACTTGAAATCATTGAAATTCATAATGGATAATGGATTCCTAAATTTCCTAGGATTTATGATTACCTACAACCATCTATCACTAATCAAATGTTTGTAATTTCCTCTTCATGGTGTTGATTTTCAGTCAATTTCTAGATTAGTTCATGGTTGACAATGATGGATATGCGTGAGCAGTGTAGAGTATGACCATGGCAATGGTAGAATGAATGCAGTGCATGTAAATTAGAGAATTGAGGGGAATGATGGCTACAATTACTTATGGTAAGAGGAATCTAGGCTCTTACACTTCCCCGTGATGATTTTACTATCCCGTGCTTCCATAACTATGTGAGAGGAATTCCCCACCCACCTCTTGGATGCATTCAAAGAATACTTTTATAGTTAAAGGAGGAGGATGTTTTATTTCATGCCACTTGGTGGAAAATATATGAGATTTAAAGCAACACTAAGTGATAGAGGACTTAATTTCCCATAGCCCCCTTTTCCTCTTCCCTTTTGGTGGAATCATATCCCCCCTTTTTCTCTCCACAACCATCTTGGGCCATTATATTTTATCTTTTGGCATTAAAATTTACATAGAAAAGTCAACTATAGAAATCTTACCACATGGTTCATATATGTATATTTACATAATTTGCACACATGGTATTTATTTAAGTTCACATGGCTTAACTCCTATCATAATAGCCATGCATTTATAATTTATACATAATATATCCAACAAATTCCAAGGGTCAAAACTAGGGTATTATAAATGTAGTATAAAAAAGAGTGGAAACCAAACCATTATTCCAACAAGCTTGTGAAGGTTGAATGAGGGAAAACAATGGATGTTTTTCATCTAAAATTGCACCAACACTTAGAGGGTCAAAAAAACAGGTCAACAAGAATGAGAACAAATAAAAGAGGTATGACAAAGCGTATCTTGTTTCTTTGTGATGTACAAGGTTGATGATTGTTGCAACTCTAATTCATGCTCTTTTTTTGGTATAATAGGCCATCAAGTGACTACCTTTCGGAATAATGGAACCTTAAAAATAAGGGTAGATTATCTTTAAATGGAAAAGAAGGATCTAAGGACTAATCCTTTAAGCAAGTAGAGTATAAAGAAGAACATTTGAAAACAAAAAGAATGACAAACAACCTATGAAACATTAAGTAATTTTTTTTCCAGTATTGAGATTCAACTAGACATTAGGAAGCCATTTTGTTGTGGGATTTATTTAAAACTTCATCTTGAGAACTACATATCTACTATAAAATTTTGGAGTATCAAGTTGAAGAGAAAATAAGAAATACCAACATTTGCAGTTCAAGTAACAAAAATTTTCCAAGGAAATATGCTACGAAAGTCATTTGTTCAATACTAGATGTATTTCTACAAGGCTTCTATAAATAAAGAGTGTGATAAAGAAGAAAATGATGTGCTTGCAGGTCTCTTGTCTTCATGCTAAACCTTTGGGGACTAGAATCCTATGAAGGGAGAGGTGTAATTTGAAATGAATCCAAAATAAAATTTCCACCAATCTTGGGATAAAGGTTTAGCACTTTGGTCTTTTAAAAATAATGATTCCAACATCCAAAAAAAGCTAATGAAAATTGAAGGGAAAAGGTGTAATTTTGGCCCTACAAGGAGATGAATCAACCTTGATTGTTGAAGAATGCTAAATGGAATTACAAGGAAACATTATAGAAAATATCACACCTTTCTTGTTCGGAATAATTTAAATCAATGCCAAGGATAAACTACTCCAACACGTAAAATGGATTCTAGAATGAAGGACACAACAACAAGTCCTAGAGCCAAGGCAAATGATTTCAGTTTAATAGGATTGTAGAGATAATAACATAGATAAAAGTTGGTCTTAGAAGTTGAAATTGATGAAAAATTGATATTTCTTTCCCATGTTCAAGAAGACACATTTGATAATGCAGGTTTTAACCCTGTACAGAAATTACTTGTAAACAAATTCTTAAAACAAAAAAAAATAAACAATGGTGAGAGCATAAAATATACATAGATATTTTCTCCTAGAACCCAAACTGGAAAAAACCATATTGGTTTTACATTATATTCCTTTCAATGTTACATTACATTATATACATGTCGAAGCATTCATAAACCCCAATCCATTAACCTTGGATTACAACATAATCGTAGTTCCCTTGACAGTATTTGCAAAATACCATGGGAAAAAACCATCATGCCCAAAGCCATGCACAAAACCATGGGTAGGTCCACCCCCCATCCTTGGGTTTGCATAAAAAAATTGGGGTGTTGCCTTGAACCCCATGTGGGGGGGCTACTACTCCCCTGCAAACTCCCTAATAAGGGGGTTTTCACCCCCCCTGTGACCCCCTTGCTGCGCTCGACGCAACGTAACGGTTCCTAGGGCTAGTCATGGAAAGAATATAGAAAATACCCAACATATAAACATATAGGGATATATATCATTTGTAATACTATATATAAAATATATATTGAAAAAAATCTTGTTGGTTTTCCTAGTTTTGGGTTTCCATGATAAGATCTTTGTGTTAATGTGAGTGTTTTCCATTTCATGTTTTTTTTTAAGAATTTGTTTGTAGTAATTAAATTGCATTGAGTTAAACCCTCTATTTTTTGTTTTTGTTTTGATGTGTTCCCATGTGAATTCAATTCAATGGAAACATAAAACTCTTGCACATATAATCAATTCCCCATGCTAAGTCTTTAAATGTATTGTTAGGTTAATTCATTTGTGTGTTTGATTTGTGAACCAATGTTGCAACACATATGCTATTCTATCCTCATTTGGACTTTGCTAACCTTCTTGTAAATTGATTTTAATTGTTTGATCATTGAATTGAAATACATAGCTTTTTTAACCTTCTTATAGATCGATTTTAATTTTTTGGATGTGGTTCACGGACTATGGAGATCAGTGACTGCTACATCCATGGAAACATTGTTCTAGGTAGATCCACCTGAAGGGATCACTTCTCTCCAACTCATTAACGAATCCTAACCCCAAGAAAATTGAGGAGAATTGACCCCATGACCTCTCAATAGTGAGGTGCTTTAAACAATGGGAACTCCACCAAATGAGCTAACCATCAGGGTTATAGCTCGATTTCAATTTCTTGATCAATCAATTGAAATAGATGTCAAGTGTCGTGTAAATTGCAAGTCATATCCTATAAATTGTTTATATTTTATTTCCTTGTGCACTACATAACCATATTCTAAAAATTATAATCATGTCATATGCTCTATTCAAATCAAACGGATATACCTACAACCAAAATGGGCTATGTTTTAGCATGATATAGCCAACATTATAGTCAAGAAATACACTCTTGAGACTATATGCATGATTATCTATATATGACTAGTTTTATTTGGGGGGATACTTACAAATGCATGTATGATATCTCATGTTTATAATGATAGTAATAACAAGAATAAAGTGTTTACATCTTATTATAAATTGTATGTATTATGTTTTGGATAGATATATGATAGTTTGAGTGTTGGGTTGGAATATTGTAATAAGAAAAGTGTTATTTTGTTGGTGATCAATGTACATAATGCGTTTGAATCCTTATTGGACATTGGCCTTGGAACTGCAATGTAAACAAACCAAGCTTTGAAATCAAATCTATATGAAGCCATTTATTCATGCACATTGTTTAATAGAATTCAAAGAATCTTGAACTTAGCCTAATTGTAATTGTAGAATAACTAATTTTTTAATTATGCTTAAATATCCATGTTGGTTACATGGACTAGCCACAAGCCTACCATTTATGGATTACTAAGAGATGGTCTCCTCATATTACCTACATAAAACACATATACCAAGATTATGTTGCAATCTCTTTTGTAGAGCAACTTGTTATTTAGGCTTAACCACAAGAGTATCCTTGTTTTCAAGGGAGCTTTTAATTTCCATATAATTCTATCTCCAATCCACACTTTTTTCTCCATCCTTTTCAATGACAACTTTGTATCCTGTATTTTTTTTGTATGCTCCTCCTACTCTGTCTATAGCCCATTGTTTCCTTATGTTCCCCAAGATTTATTGTCATTGTAAGAAGGGAAGACTTGAAAACTTCCACTCTTCACCCAAGCACTTGTAATCCTAGTTGTTTTGTTATCTTCGACTCTTAATACATACTTTTGAAAATTGTGTAGCTTGGGAGGAACTTCTACAAGCCCTGGGTGCTTGACTTGTGAAGGGAAAACCAACAAAATGGAAGTTTTCGAAAAATTACCCAAGCCTAAGGGTTTTGGACCTAAAGTGTGGGCTTAAAACCAAGAAAATAATAATATTTTTAGCGTTTGAGCATGTAGGATTAGGTCAGATGGGAGCCAAGTGACATGACTATTGGGGTTAAAAATTCACCCCTTGAAAATTATAAATAAGAGACCATGAGAGGTCATTTAACAAAATAGAAATATCATAATTGTGAAGAATAAGCAAGCCAATAAAATCACAGATCTTCTGTACTGGCTGAGTTTGGTAGAGGAGAGGACACCATCCAAGAAGAGGTTGAGTCTTCTATCTATTGGATGAAGAGGATGAGGATGGTTGTAAGTGTTATGTTTGCTAAATGAAGAAGAAAGGTTGTTTGAGTTATGTTCTATGCTTAGAGAGGGCTGCAGGGGCCACATAGGGCTGTAGAGGCCACAGAGGTCCGCCAACAGCCACAAGTTATTATGTGGCTAGGCCGCAAACATAGAAAGAGGTTGAGAAGCCTTATTCTTGTGAGAAGCAGACCAGAGTTCTTTAGGATTGTGGAAATATTAGCAAGGGTGATAAAAAGGTTGTTTTTTAGTTGAAGGGAGTTTGTTGAGCTATTACAAAAGTCTTTTGATGAAAAGAACTCCTAAACAATGATATTTTAGTGCTAATGAAGTATAGTGGACTGAAGGAATAATCCCACTATGAGTAGATAATTCATAAGGCAATGAAAGGATCTAATCCATATGTGACAAGGAGGAAAATGATAGCTAGGAAAAAGAAAAAAGGAACCTGATCTTCTATGGACAATAGGACTGAAAGGGATGATTGGAAAGGGATTTCAACTAACAAGCAAGCTAAGTGATTTGTCTTTGTTTGATTGGGAAGTTGAGGGTTTGAAGGATTAAACCTCAAGCCCTAGTTGTACTTTTGTATCATGACAATTGTAACAGGGTTTTCTAAAGGGCCATGATCCATCGTATGTGAGCTCTATGATTTTCATGTTGATGGAATGATAAGAAAATTTTTGGGCCATATAAATCCGTGTATTGTTGTTGAGTTATTTTTTGTTATATTTCCACTATGCAAAGTGATCCATAGTTGAGTATCTTCAGTGTGTTTATGTTCTAGTCTAGACAAAGACTAGAGCAAGGGTGCAAGGGAAATTGCAACATGGTATTAGAGCTACTTTGAAGAGAAGGTGGATTAGAGTGTGCATGGGAAGCAGCTTAAGAGGTTGTTGGTTGGCTTTTTGTTGAAGGAAAAACAACATGTCAAAGATGATTGTTGGCTTGAGGTATGAGGACATTTTGAATGGGTTTTCCAACTATTGTTCGTGGAAGGAAAGAATCAAGTTAGTGTTTTTGGTTAATGAAATATGAGAATTTGCTAAAAATAATATCGTTAAACCAACAAATATGATTGATTTGGAAATGCATGAGAAGTCAGATGCGAAGGCCAAGTTTATCATTCTTAATGGATTTAAGGATCACTTGATTCTCAGGGAAGATCACTGCATATTATATGTGGAAGGCTCTTTAATATTTGTTCCAGAACAATAAAAAGAATCATAAGATGGTATTGAGAGAGAATCTTGGGGCCACCAAAATGAAAGATTGAGAGAATGTGACTTTGTATCTTAAAAGGATTCAAAAAGTTCTTGATGAGCTTACTAACATTGTTGATAATATCCCATAAAATAAGTTATTGAGGAATGCATTAAAGGGATTATCAAGGGAATGGAAGCCATTTATCAAAGGAATAATCTCTCGAGAGAAACTTATAGATTGGAAAAAGTTATGTGATGATTTTATCTAGGAGGAACTTCGAGATGAGGATCTTCAAAATAATAATTTTGATGAAGAGAATATGGCCCTTGCTAGTAAGATGAATAAGGGTAAAGGGAAGTTCAACAATGGCAAGAAGAAGAAGGATCGAAGTAAAATGAAATGCTTTACATGTGGCGTGTTTTGTTACTATGCACGTAAGTGTTTGTAGAGGAAGAAATGAGGGAACGAGAAGAAGAAAGAGACCACAATGTCTGCTACATCTATAGTTGAGCAGGATGATTTGAAAAGAAAGTTCGAGGGTGAGTTTTCTTTAGTCTCTCATTTCTCAGAGGGCACCGTTAGTGATGGTGCATGATTCATATATAGTGGAGGGTTGAAGCATATGATAGGATCACAGGATGTATTTGAAAACATGACCAAATGGAAGTTTGATATACGTGTGAAGTTTGGTGATAAGAGTCAGAAGGAAGTTAGAGGATTCAGGATTGTATAATTAAGGATGGAGTTAGGAGGGCTGCTATGAGTCTAAGATGTAATTTAGGTACCAAAACTCAAGTGAAATATGTTTTCTACCTCAATTATTGAGGCTAAGTTTTTTGAGGTGATATTTCAGGATGGAAAGGTGATGCTCAAGCCTCATGGATCTAACTATAGTTAGGGACAAGTTCTTGGAGTTAGGGAGAATGGTCTATAAATGCTGAAGGGAATTCCTATTGACCAAGGGAAGAAAAAGGTTCGTAAGACTTAGAGGGAGTTAGGTTTGAGGGGGAATTTGTAGACTTAGAGGGAGAATTTGCGACCAGAGAAGAGCACATCATTAGAGGGAGGAAAGGATATTTATACTTATGACAAGGAGGAACCATGGAATGGCGTAAAGGCCCATGAAGAGAATATGAAGCGAGCGACTTCTAGTGGTAGGGGAAATTCCAAGAAGAGTGTTATCCATTTTGTAGGTTATGATTTTGTTATGGATGAATAGACATACGATGAATGGAGAGCTCCTATGATAGGGGATTTTTGGCCAGTGTGGCAAGATGAGTTACTTCCAAGAAATGGAAGTACCCCCCTTTCTAAGAGGGGTGTTGAAAATTGGGTAGCTTTGAAGGTAGTCCCACAAGTCCTAGGTGCTTGAATTGTGAGGAGAAAACCCACCAAAAGGAAGTTGTGCCAAAATTACTCAAGCCTAGGGGTTTTGGACCCAAAGTGTGGGCTTAAAACCAAGAAAATAATAATATTTTTAGTGTTTGAGCATGTAGGCTCAACTCAGCTAGGAAACAAGTGACACAACCCTTGGGGTTAAAAAGTCATGCATTGAACACAATAAATAAGAGACCATAAGAGGTCATTTCACACGAGAGAAAGATCATCCTTGTGAAGAATAAGCAAGCCAAGAAAAACATAGATATTGTGTAGTGGTTGAGTTTGGTAGAGGAGAGGATGCCATCCAAGAAGAGGCCAAGTTATCTTTCTACTACACAAATAGGAGGGGGTTGGCTGTGAGTGTTGCGTCTGTTGAATGATCAAGAAAGAATTATTGAGTTTTGTTATGTGCTTAGAGAGGGCAACAGGGTTGTGAAGGGCCACAAATGGTTGTAGAGACTGCAAAGGGACATAGAGGGTCAAAACATGTTCTGTGGCTAGGATGTAGGCATAGAAGAAGGCTAAGAAGCCTCAATATTTTAAGAAGCAAGTTGAAGTGACTTAGGATTTTGGAAAGACCAACAAGGGTGATAATGAGGTTGTTGTTATGTTGAAGGGAGTTTGTTGAGATATGTAACAACCCTGGTCAAAATTCCATATAAATAAAGTTGATAAAGGAAAAAATATAAGACCATGGTCATGGGACACATATTCTAAGTTGAATGTTGGTAAAAACATCCTAGTGTGGGTGTTCATTTGGTTTATTATGGATATGGAAATTGGAAAAGACAAAGGAAAAGGCTTTGGAAAGGCATGAGGCATTAATAGAGATTTTATTTATGAAAATAATGGAAATTAGGAGAAAAGGAAGGTGGAAGTTCATAGGTTGCATGTGAGGAAGAAAATGAAGGAAAATAATGGAAAATTGAAGAAAATAGAGGCCTCATTAATAAAAAGGCTTCTGAGGATTAGTTGGTACCTTTTGTCGGTTTAGTTTTGGAGCTCTCTCTCTATTCTCTCTCTCTCTCTCTCTCACTATTGGACACAAAGAGTTTTCTTGGAGCACTCTAGCAATGGATCAAGAAAGCAAGGGAAGGACCAAGAAGGATTATTTGCAAGTATTGGTTTTCATGTGTGATTCCATTTCTAGTTTTGGTATGCATGGTACATGCATGTGCGTATTTGGTTCTATTTATGTCATTGCCATGGGTTTTTCTAGGTGTGACAATGTTCTTCAGCCTTGTATTTCTATTTTCGGATAGCCATGGTGTGATGGGTTTTCCTTTATTTGGTTGAGCTGGATTGCAGGATGGTTTCGAAACTGAGTGAGGTGGTTTCTGAAAGAAAGAACACAAGGCCTAAGAATCCTTGGACTAGATTGCGATTACGGTATATTTGGATTTTGTGTGCCTCGGTGGTCTTAGGAATCCTCGACTGGTGAATGGCAGGATATAAAATAAAGCCTAGAGGTGTGTGCCCTTGATTAGGCCTAGGAATCCTTGACCAGTGAATGTCGAGATATACGGTAAATCTCGTAGGGTGGAGTCTTGATTAGGCCTAGGAATCCTCAACCATTTTATGGTGGGATATACGGTAAAGCTTAGAGACTAGGAGATAGGAAAATTCCTCATGGTGTAGGTGGAGAAATCCGGTGGCATCCATGCTTGTTTAGGGACTAGTGATCTAGTGGGGATTGTGGTAAAGCCTGAGGAAACTTGGATTGGTTTGGTTTTGAGTCCCACATTCATGCTTGTAATATGGCACGAGGGTGATTGGCTGAAAGAAAGATTTGGTTCAACCAATCTATGGTCGCGTGGTTCATGGAGGTCCCAAACCTAGTTGGCTTTTGCATTCATTAATGTTATTTTCTTCTCCTTGGTTTTAATGTGTAAATGTACTGGATTATATGGCTATTATATCCTTGTTATTTCTGTTGCTTATATGCTGGTTATGAGTATATTTTATGACATATTTGATGTATGGCTCTCATCATGTTTTAATTAGTAATTGAAAGTATGATCAATATATTACCCAATAGATGATAATGCAACTATTTTGATATGTAAACAATTCTTCGTTACAAATATCAGATAAGTATGAGACCCCTATGCTCATATATGTTGTTATGACCTGTAGAATGCATATTTGTGACATGTTTGACGAAATGCCTGTCATGGCTAGTAGGGGTCCAATCAATTCATTGAACACATGTTTGCATTAGTACCTTTATTCCAATGTTATTTATAATTTTTGAATGTTTCGTGAAGTTATGGGCATTGGCTTATGTCCTGGCCCTAAAAATGTGGCACAAAATTTGGGGATGCTGGCTCAAAGCTAGTTGAAAAAGTCCAAAGTTGCTGGCATGCCCTTGCTGTTGGAGCGACTATAAGGCCTCAACCATATGCATGGCTTGTCATGGGAGAAATTAGGGATCCAAATAATTGAAACGACAAGTTTCCTTAGGGGTTGGTCACCTGGAAGGGTTCGTTGGCGCCTAAAGGTTCTATAGCATGTGTGGAAGGTCAGATTGGTTTGTTTTTTTTGGTTCCACTTCCTTAACTATACAAAGGGAGTTGAATCACATCATAGTTTCCTCTTGTCACTTTTTTACCCCAGCGAACCGATTAACTTGGGTAAATGTGGGAGGGCGTTATAGGGTGGTATCAGAGCATGGTTCACCCCTTGGACTGGATGGGTGTTGTGTTGGACATGCATTCATGTCAGTTGCATACTTGTGTTCTCTATGATTGTGCTCTATGTACTTGTTGTGTATGCATGGTGGTGGCCATGATTGCAGTGGTGTCGCCATGTGAAAGTGGATGGTGTGTTGTTGGATGTGTTCGTCATGAGCGTATGTTGATTATGCATTGTTTATATATTGTTATGCATATATTAATATGGTTGTAGTTGTCATGCATGAAGTCGTGGTATGTGGTTGGTATGATAAGACATTGATAACTGGATAGTGGTTAAATTGGTGTTATATGTTGATGTGATTATGATTATACATGTATTGTGCTAATCTAGTGGATCTTGCAGATGAGATATCCTCCCATGAACTATAATGAGGTATGTTGATTATGTTATGTTTTGGTTTTTGCTGACATGGTGTACTTGCAGGAAAGAGATCAAAGATGACTAGCAAGATGGTAGAATATAATTCACGAGATTCTCCCTATCGGTTAGATGAGCAGTGTGGTGTTGGGCATTCTCCTGACTTAGTAGACGCATTAAGAACCTTGAAGATAGAAATAAGAAGTTGTAAGGCAGATAATGACATGATCATTTAGGCATAGGAGAAACAAGCAAAATTCAATGTAGTAATCCCTCAAAGTTTTTAAGAATTGCAGAGACAAGGACCACTTCAGATCCACCATGGGTAGGAGGACAAAACAAAATGGGGCATATGGCAATATATCTCATGGTGGGCATAGGTATGATAGAGATGACACGATCAGAGATGGAAGGCTCTTGGATACTCTAGATAGGAGAGGTGATGGAAACATGTTTTATTCTAGTTCTTGTATTGAAAGGAGTGTCCAGGGATATTTTCTAGATGAGTTCAAGAAAGAAAAGCCACCTACCTTTGATGGAGATTTGAAGAAGCCGAAGGATGTAGAAGAATGGATACTTGGGATGAAGAAATTCTTTGAGCTTCATGATTACACAAAGAACATGAAGGCTAGAATAGCTATATTTAGCCTTAAAGGGAAAGAAAACATATGGTGGGAAGATGTGAAGCAGGTTAGAGACATCAGGATAAAGGAATTGAGTTGGTATGAATTCAAAATACTTTTCAAGAAGAAGTACTTGTCATAACAGTACTATGACAAAAAATCCAAGGAGTTTTATGAGCTAAAGACGAGATCGATGACATATGAGGAGTATACAACCAAGTTCTTACAGTTATTGAGGTATGTACCATATATTAAGGATGAGAAGGCAAAACTTCAAAGATTTGTCAGTGGATTTCCATTAGTATTTAGAGATCAGAATGAGTATGATGAGCCTTAGTTGCTTGAGGAAGTCATTGGGAAATTGAAGCATTATTATGAGCAGTCAAAGTGCAAGACAAATTCTCAGCAAGGGTGGAAAGGGAAAGAAAAAGATAAAGGTAAATGGAAACCAAAAAGAAGAAGGCCTCGGGATGCAGGTGAGAAAGAAAATGTTGCACCTTACAATAAGTTTAATGGGTCACAACATGGAGGGCAACAAAATAAAGGTGATGGTACAAGATGGTTGCAGTGTTGGACATGTGGTAAGGAGAATGTTTAAAGGGATTGTCCATAGAATAGGGTGGTAGGCCTCAAATTTACAATGCATAGGAAGCGTCGATGGTTGGGGATTTTGGGAAGAGCATTCCATGGATTTATGCACCAGATAACAAGTAGGAAGACCACCAGGAAACTGTTATTGAGATGGATGGTAAGCTTTGCGATAAAGTTGTTTCCATTTTTACTGACCCTGGATCTAATTACAGTTATGTTAGTCCTAACTTGGTGGATAAGTGTGGTTTGAATAAAGAAGTGCATGTAGAATCCTGGTTAGTGCAGTTGGCTATAGGTACAAAGAAGAGAGTGTATCACTAGGTCAAAGCTCATGAATTCGAGTTGAATGATGTGCCTACCTCAACACATTTGGATATATTTCTGTTGGTATCATATAGTATGATTTTGGATATGGATTGGTTGTACCATCATAGGAAAAAAGTGGATTGTTATGAAAAGGCCATTAAGTGCTTGGATGACAATGGATAATAAGAATATTGTAGGGTAAGAAGAAGGAAACACCAGTCAGAATGGTGATAGCTATGTAGGAAAAGCGTAGTTGCAGAAAATGGTGTGTGTTATTTGCAATGCATATTTCTAGTGATAAAGGTAAGGATGTTGAGGATGTGGATGTATTGAGCAGATATACTAATCTTGCAACAGTTTTAGGATGTGTTTCTAGCAGATATTTCAAAGTTGTTGCCTTAAAGAGAAGTGGACTTTTCCATTGAGTTGGTACGAGGGGTAGCACCAACATCAAAGGAACCATACAAGATGAGCACACTAGAGTTGGTAGAGCTGAAGTTACAATTGAAGGAAATGCATGACAAGGGAAACATTAGGCCAAGTGTATCACCTTGAGGTGCACCAATATTGCTTGTGAAGAAGGATGGTATTCTCAGGCTATGTATTGATTATAGGTAGTTGACAAAGGCGACCATCAAGAACAGTCATCTGTTGTCGAGGATTGATGACTTGTTTTATCAGTTGAAGGGAGAAGCAATGTTATCGAAGATTGATCTGAGATCAGGATATCACCAAGTACACATTAAAGAAGAGGACATCTACAAGACTACTTTCTAGACTAGGTATGGGCATTATGAGTTTTTGTAGTTCCATTTTGTTTGACTAATGCTCCAACTAATTTCATGTGCTTAATGAATTGTGTGTTGTGTCCTTATCTAGACAAGTTTGTTATTGTATTCATTGATGACATGTTGATATATTATAAAAGTGAGGAAGAGCATGTCGAGCACTTAGCAACAATGTTGAGATTACTGAGAGAGCATCAGTTGTATGCTAAGCTTAGAAAATGTATTTTATTTAAGATAAAGGTACATTACTTGGGACGTGTTGTTTCCAAGGAAGGCATAGTAGTGGGTCCAGAGAAGATAAGAGCTATCATGGAGTGGGCATATCCTAGAAATGTGGATGAGGTAAGGTCATTCATGGGGTTAGCAGGATATTATAGGAGGTTCATCAGGAACTTCTCTCACATTGCATATCCAATTACATCATTGTAGAGGCAAGGTAAGAAATTTGAATGGATAGAGGAATGTGCAACTGAATGGAAAAAGGAATGTGTAACAAGTTTTGAGAAATTCAAGCAATTGTTGACAAATTATCTAGTGTTAAATATTATAGATCCAGACAAAGAATTGTGGTGTGCACAAATGATTGCAAGAGAGAACTTGGTGGATTCCTTATGCAAGAAGGATAGGTAATGTGCTATGGGTCATGAAAAATGAATGCGCATGAGAAGAATTATCTGACACATGATCTTGAGTTGGAAATAATCATCCATGCATTGAAGATGTGAAGGAACTATCTTCTTGGAAGGAGGTTTGTATTGATGAGAGATCATAATGGATTGAGGTATCTATCTTACCAACTACATATGAATGTTAGGAAAGCTAGTTGGTTGGCAACGATTAGTGAGTTTGAATTTGAGATCAGGTACATCAAGGGTAAGGAGAATAAGGTTACATATGATATTAGTAGGAAAGTACAAGTGAATCACATAGCAGCTATGAGTTCTTATGGGATAGAATTATAGGATCAGATCTTACAGACAAGACAACATGATGCCAAGTACATGGAGCTTATGTAAAGGTCACAACATGTTAACGTGGTTAGGATGTGGACTATCATCTTACAACATATGGTTTTTTAAGGTTTAGGGACAAGATATATGTGTCGAATGGCAGTGAGCTCAAGAAGAATATCTTGCAAGAGTTTCACGCAAAATCGTATTAAGGTCACTCAGGATACCATAAGACATTTACAACAATGAAGAAGTTTTATCATTGGCTGACTCTGAAGAAGAATGTGGCAAATTTTGTGGCTAGATGTTTGTACTGTCAGTAGGTGAAGGCAGAATGTAAGCATCTAGGTGGACTACTACAACCAATTCTGATTCCAGAGTGGAAGTGGGAAGTCATTTCTATGTATTTCATCACAAGTTTGTTGAGGACATCTAGATAGTATGATTCCATCATGGTTGTGGTGGATAAGTTGAAAAAGTTAGCGCATTTCATTCCAGTGAAGTCTACATATTCAACTAGTGATGTGGCACATGTATTCATCACAAATGTAGTGAGGCTGCATGGTGTCAAGAGGAAGATTGTGCCAGATAGGGATGCTAAGTTCACTTCCAAGTTTTGGAAGGATTTGTTTGCAGGTTTTGGTACAAAGTGGCCTTCATCACAATTTATCATCCACATATAGATGGACATACAAACAGGGTCAATAGGATAATGGAGAACATGTTGCGGATGTATGTGATGCATCAACAACAGAAGTGGGAACAGTATCTTCCACCGGTTGATTTTAATTACAACAATGGGTAACAAGAATCTTTGAGGATGGGTCAGTTTGAAGCATTTTGTGGGTGGAGTTGTAATATTCCCATCAATTGGAGTGATCCAGTGAACATGGTATTGATAGGACCAGACATGTTGGCAGAGATGGAACACGAAATACAGGTAATCAAGAAGAATCTAAAGCTAGCACAAGACATGCATAAAATTTCTGCAGATCTGAACAAGTTATTTAAAGAGTTTCAGTTTAGGGAACATGTGTATTTATGCATCAATCCTAAGAATATATCCTTGAGGATTGGATCATGTGCCAAGATGGCACTTCGGTTTTGTGGACCTTTCAATATTATTGAAAGGATTGGACCAATAGCCTATCGACTTGCACTGCCTCTGACAATGAAAGCCCATGATGTTTTCCATGTGTCATTGCTTAAGAAGTATGTTAAATATGTTGATCATGTGATTGATTGGTATGTATTACAAGTGGAGCTAGATGGAGAATTCCATCCAGAACCTTACTATATATTGGAGAGAAAGATGCTCATGCTTTGGAACCGAGAAATTGAGTAGGTTAAAGTGCAGTGGAAGCACTTTGGGCCTGATGAGGCTACATGGGAGATGGCGGATCAGATGTGGGCTATGTATCCTTCTTTATTCGTTGGTTGACCAAATGTTTTTGGTATATGTTTTGGTATATGTACATATGTATATGGATATAAATACTACCATGAGTTGTGTTATAAATCTCCAATAAGCTGTATGGGTGTCATGTCATTATGGTTGTCATGTTGTTTTGCTTATCAACAGGTTGATTATTGTAAATACTGCATCGAGCTAAGTTATAAAGATCCATGGGAAATATTTTTTTCTTTCAGCAATCTTGTTGTTTGTGGGTGTCATTGAACACTGAGGATGGGGGGAGGGTTCAATAACAACCCTGGTCAAAATTCCATGTAAACAAAGTTAATAGAGGAAAAAATATGAGACCATGGTCATGGGACATGTATTCCAAGTTGAATGTTGGGCAAAACATCCTAGTGTGGGTGTTCATTTGGTTTATTATGGCTAAGGAAATTGGAAAAGACAAAGACTTTGGAAAGACATAAGACATTAATTGGAATTTTATTTATGAAAATAATGGAAATTAGGAGAAAAGGAAGGTGAAAGGTCACAGGTTGTATGTGAGGAGGAAAATGAAGCAAAATAATGGAAAATTGAAGAAAATAGAGGTAATAAAAAGACTTCTTAGGATTAGTTGGTACCTTTTGTCAGTTTAGCTTTGGAGCTCTCTCTATTCTCTTGCTCTCACACTCTTGTACACTTAGGGTTTTCTTGGAGCACTTTAGCATTGGATCAAGAAAACAAAGAAAGGACCAAGAAGGAAAAGATCAAGCAAGGAAGAGCAACATCTAGCATCTACAATGAGATTATATGTAGGTATCGATTTGTATGTGTGGTTTCCTTGCTAGTTTTGCCTTGCATGGTACATGCATGTGTGTATTTGGTTCTCTTGTTGTCATTGGCATGGGTTTTTCAAGGTGTGATAATGTTCTTCAACTGTTGGCTTGTTGGGGCCTAACCTAGGTTCAGAGTTAATTAGCCAACAAATCCCTGTACTACTGGCCCTTTCGGCAACAATTTGCGGAGCGCGGACTGAGGTCTCACCCGAAGTAGTATCGAGGGGTGCTGGAACCAAGTTTCCACACCCTTGAGATGTATGAGGGTTTGATTCGGTCCAACTTCTTGTCCCTTCATGCAGGTTTCTTCGCGCACTTTCTTGACCTTGGCACAACCCTAACCAGGGGTTGTGGGGCTCTGCACTATTTCCCTAAGTTACACCTAAGATCTTACCTATCTTCCTTCACCCGTTAGTTACCTTCGGGTAAATAGAAGCCTTGTGTTATATTTAATTATACAACATACACATATAAGTTCGTGCAACAAATAAACAATATGCTTGCAATTTATACCCAATAATACATTAAACAGGAAAAGATATACAAAAATATGGTAAATTCTCTTTATTAATTCCTCTAATCGATTACAGACTCAGCCTGCCCTGCACACTCAGCTGTAGGGGTCCGTGCACTCAATTGCAGACTACTAGGCCTCTGCGCACCCAGCTACAAAGCCTTCTCCTACTCTACGACCCAATGACACACTTTATACTTCGACTCAATCTCTTAGACTCATCATGCTTCTTTTCTTCTTTCTATGCTATCTTCTACACTTAAAGCTTCGTTCAATTTATACATCCCCATGGTCTGCGGACCATGGGTAGGTCTATCAAACTGACATTACATTACAAAAATGAGGGCGGACAACCCTGTGACTCTATTATGACTTCGCGCTCCACGCCCACAATTCGTGGAGCGTTTACAAAGGATTTGGTCAAAACTTGGGCTTTAAGTCCCAAAACATACCTTGGGGAGATTCCATGCCCAACAGGCCCCAACACAAACATTGTGACTCACCCTTGAGTCACTCTATCGGCACAGAGTTCTTCACGTGGAGTCCCTCCAACTCCGCTCGAACCACTGCACGGTCAAAAACGCACTGAGCGACTACCTGCTGGATCTCCTGTACGCATTGTTCCAAGACCGTGGTGTCAGAACTACTTCCCTACACCTATTCCTATGTCCCCTGCATTTGTTTATAGTCCTGCTCCTTCGTCCGGATACTTGGAGCGCAAAGACTGTGCTTTTGCCGGCTAGTCAGATAGTCGGGCCACCCATGTAGGGCTTCAATCGACTACCATTCACTTTGCCTGGGAAAGGCTCTCCATTTAGCTTTACCAGCTGTACCGTGCCTTCGTCTATAACCTCCTTAACAATGTCTGGTCCCAACCAATGCATTCTGAATTTTCCCAGGAATTTATCAAACTCACTGTCATACAGAAACACTAAATCATTTACCTTGAAAGTGCGCAACTTAATATGGCAATTGTGCCAAGCTTTCTCGTGTTGCTTTTGGACTTGCTGATGGAAGCCAGCTAGGAACGGTTCCTCTTCAATTTCTTCCAACTACGCAAGCCGCTCTTCTAGAGCTTCACGGTCCGTCATACCTGTGAGTGCTACTATGCATAGACTAGGCAAAATATACTCCATTGGCATGACAACTTCCATGCCATAAACCAACCAGAAAGGTGTCTGTCCTGTCAGTTTATTGCATGTTGTCCTATAAGCCCATAGTACTGCAGGTACGCGCAGGTCCCAATCACTCTGATGCACGTTGCATACTTTCGTCAACGCAGTCTCCAACATTTTGTTGAATGCTTCTATCGTCCCATTGGCTTGTGGGTGATACGGTGTGCTTTTTTGATGATACACCTGAAACTCTTCTATTAGTGCGCTGATGGTTTTGTTCAGGAAATGTGTACCGCGATCACTCATCAATATTTTTGGACATCCAAATCGAGTCAACACGTGTTCAAACAAAAAATTCGCAGCTATGGCGGCCATGCAGTCTTTGACTGGCTACGCTTTTGCCCAACAAGTCAGGTACTCTATCGCGTGATAATGTATCTCGCGCCCATCTTTCCCTAAGGTTTGGTAGGTCCTACAAAGGTGATTGCCCACTTTTTGAAGAGATGCAGTGTCATTTATGGATTCAAAGGCATCTCGTCCCTCCACGATGGTTTACATATCCTTTGAAATATATCACAGGCCTTACAATGTGCTTTTGAATCCTGAGGAAGGGTTGGCCACCATAACCTTGCGCGGAGAATCGTCCTACACAGTGTCCTCCTACAATGCTCTGATGCACTTCCACGAGGATCTGATTTTGTGCAAATTCAGGTACATACCTTCACAGTATCTCATCATTTCCCATCTTGTATAGGTGCCCTACGATGACAGAAAAATCGGTCGCGCGCACCACTAGTTCCTTCTTTTGCTGGACGGAGTATTCCGTCGGCGCGGTCCCTATTGATAGAAAGTGGATTATATCTTCAAAGTGTCCGTCCGCTATGTGCAAAACAAAGGGATGTGCATCAGGTAACCCTTCCTCCAAACTAGTAGGTTCCTCTCCCGTCTCAATGCGCGACAAGTGATCCGGTCCCGTGTTCAGGCATCTAGGTTTTACCACGACCTCAAAGCCATATTTTTGGAACAATAAGAGCCACCTGCATATGCACCCCCCCAACACAGGCTTATTGACCAAGTATTTTAGTGTGGAATGGTATGTATACATCTTGAAGTTTCCCCTTAGCAAATAGTGCCGGTATTTTTGGAGCACGTAAACCATAGCCAACCCCTCAGTTGTTGAATAGTTCTTTTTTGCCTTAGACAATCTGCAACTTGCGAAATCGATAGGGTGATCCAAGCCCTCTCCACCCTCCCGTGTTAGTACCGCTCCCAACGCTATACACGATGCGTCAACATGGATATGAATCTCCACATCCCATTTTGGGAAGACCAATATTGGCACGGAGGCCAATTTCTCTTTTAGTACATCCAGGCTCTTCATGCAATCATCATTCCAACAGAACGTGACATCCTTTTTCAACAGTTTCTCCATTGGCGCGGTGATTTGGGCATAGACTTTGATGAACTTCCTGTAGTACCCCATATGTCCCAGGGTAGCACACAGCTATTTAACACTTTGCGGTGCTTCCAAATTCAGAATCACTACAATCTTCGGGGGGTCTACCATTAGTCCCTATTTGCAGACCACATGTCCCAATATGTTCCCAAAGGGAACGAGGAACGTACGATTCTTGAGGTTCAACGCGATTTGGTGTCATCAACAAGTATCCAACATCAAGTGCAAGCTTGCTACATGATGCTTAACCAATCCAAATACAGTCCAATCATCTAGATAGACCTCCAGGAATTTGTGGATATATTCTTTAAATGCTGCAACAACTATGCGTGAAAAGATGGTCGACGCGTCTTCAACCCAAACAACATAACTATGTATTGAAAGAAGCCCCACTCAGTTGTGAAGGTGGTCTTTCTCATATCTTCTAGCATGATTTTGATCTGGTGGTACCCTAAGAACTCATCAGTAAAAGAATATGCTTCTTGCCCACGGGCATTTTCCAATACTTCATTTGTGAATGGTGTTGGGAATGGGTCATGCATACATGCATCATTCAATTTTCTGAGGTCCACGCATATTCTTCTCTTGCCCTTATGCTTCTTTTCCTGCACTACCATAGGGCTTACCCAGTCAGATTCTTCCACTGGCTCAATGATTCCAGCTGCGAGCATTTTGTCTAGTTCTACGCGGACTTTTTCCTTGTACTTCAGATTCAAGCGGTAAGCCCTCTGCATAACCAGCTTCATGTCGGGTTTTAAGGTGATCTTCATCATCCCTAAATCGCCAATGATCCCCTTTAAGTAAGTGATCTTAGTTGGGAATAAGTCCTAGTACTCGCGGAGTAACTCAGCGACCTTATCGACCGTCGCGTCATCCCAGTAGTCACCAAGCATTGCATACTTAGGTTCAGCCTCCGTACTAATGTTCACTTGCTTTGTCTTTACCGATGTGGTTATGTCAGGGTATTCAATCAATGGCCCTTGAACCTCGCAATAGCCTTCTGTTTCTGGATTGTTAACTTTTTGCAGATCTTCATCATCTTCTTCAGTATTCACATTATAACACGCCAGTGCACAGCTCAGCTGGGTCGCCCATTCAGGCTGAAGCACTTCCATTGGTTCCTGGGGTATTTTAAAGATCGTTGCTTTGACTGCTTGTAACACATCATCAACAGTATCCTACCAACGATCCTAGAACGTGAAGGTTAACAAGAATCCTTCACGCAAGATATCCCATTCACTCGTTCCATGGTAGAGCTCTGTCTCTATATACCAGTTCATGGGTATAATATCCAGGCTATGACAAAACATGTGCACCCACTCAGGTTGTGGTTCTTCTCCATAGACTTTTGTCCATTTGGTAAGGTGCACGTGCGGATCATCCCTTCCTTCATACTTGTCCTTTAACTTGAGGCTTCCCAAATTGCAAGCACATCATCCTCCTACATTTGCGCCAGTCCTCAAAGCTTCTTTGATGCGTACCCCACCACCTCGTGGGTGTAGCACGCAGTACCCATTTCAAAGCTTTGAAACGTTGTTGTTCGGGAACCTCACTTTCAAATCTATTTAGGAAGTCACCTACTTCACTTAACCCATCATACGTAGGCAGATCCCTCACCTTTGTTGATACGCAGTGTAATGATCTTGTCATCATGTTACATTTCAGTGTGGTTACCTCGTGTAACCGGTTCTGCCATCGTTCTACCTCTTCATCAGAATCCTATGTGCAGGAGATTTCGAACTCCCATGAGATTCATCCATCTGCGGTTGGATTCACCCAGTCTTGTTTTCATACGGTTATGTTGTAGATGCAATCCAAGTCGTTGTTGCTGTCATAGTCGCACATTGGCTCTGTGTAGCGTGATCCTTCTGCAGGGTCCAAAGGTACAACTACACGCAGATATTTTTTTCTCAAAAATCATCTGTTGGAAATAATACTGAGAGGGAGGGGGTGAATCAGTATTATCAAATCAATAATCTTTTCATTTCCATCATCAGATTCGTATACGCTACTTCAGTTAAGGATACCCATGTGTATACGCAACTGTGTTTAATGCAACTAGCGTATATCCAGTAAACTTATGATTCAGTTAGTTGATCTTCAATGAGTGTGTTAGTGTTGGTATCTTCATCCCTCCATCAGTGATCAAATTCTCTTTTTGCATGCATTTTAGGTGTCTCATCCGATCAGTTGCATTCCATTAGGTCATGGATCAATTGATGGAAGTGGTTCATTATCAAATTTCCCTCATGGTCTTTACCTGCTAGCCTATTTTCACAAGTTCAGGTCATTTACAATCATTTTTGTCATTTACATTTGCAAAAGCCATTGTTAGGGTTTTAGGTCTCATTAGGTCTAGGGTTTGCTACCATGGTCTTCAAAAGCTCAATAAGAGGTCAGCAGGCACATGAGGATGTTTAATAAGTTCATAAAATCACGAATTTCACTGATGATTTACTTCATAAAGGGTTTTTACCTCAAAACTCTGTTTTGAGGTGAAAATAGGGTTTTGCTATTTTCATGTACAAATTTATGTAATTTTAATGTTTCATATGTAATAAAGCATCATATGCAGCCCTTGGTCACCTTGCCAAACTCTAGCACTCCAGCTACTGCAAAAGAAACAAAAACATTCAAGCATTAGTCCATCAAATGACAAAATAGCGAGCCAAACTGCAAAAACAGGGTTTTAAAAGTAAAGTGAAAGGGAACTTTAGAAAATGGTTTTTTTTTTTTTTTTGAATGAAAAATTAAAGTCAAAATGTATATAAAGTGATCCTTGGTGAGAGAGAGAAAGAGGAAAAATCGCATTTGAGGAGAAACAAGTAAAAGTTGTAGCAAAAAACTCCAGTTTTCAGTGGTGTGACGCACTTGGGTGTTGGCGTGGCACACCTGTTAGGCGCTATGCACTGGGCGCAGGATTTGCAAAGGAATTTCAATGCATGCTATGCACAGGAAGTGCGATATGCACCTAGGCGTTGGTGCAGCGCAACTGTCATCCAAGCTCAAAAACTCATTCCATTGATTTTCCAAGCCTCCAAATTTGCAAACAACCTCCCTACAAGTAAGTACATCCTCCCATTTGCCTTAGCAAGAGATTTTGTCATCCATGATGGCGATGTGAGTGATTAAAAAATGAAACCCTAATTGCCTCAAAGTTGTGTCGTCAAAACTGCCTAGGGTTTTGTTATTCTTGTTGTTTTCACTCCTTTATATGATTTTCCCATATCCTATCCCCCTTCACTAAATTTCCCTAATTCCCTTCCCCTCTCCCTCTCCCATTGACACTCACCTTACCCCCTATCACGAAACCCTAAGCCCTATACATAATTCCCACTATTCCCCAAAACCTAATTCGCTTTCCTAAACCCTATCATTCCCTAAAAACCCTACTGATATCATCAAAACCCTCCTTTGCATTTTTATTATCAGTCAACCCATCAAATTCCAAAAAGAAAACATCAGTCACCTATACTTAAGAGAATATCTTCATACTCATATTTCTACATTCTACATTTGTAAATATGGAAATAGATTCAACTTATGAAAGGGATGAGGAAATTGTGAGTGATTCCTCCCAAGAGATTCATGCACCAAGAAAACCACATAAGGGAGGAAAACACATCCAGGAGGAGCCCACCACACTCACAGAGTTACTAGCTTGCCCTCTTGCAGTAACATGTTTTAAACATCAGTTTTGCTACCAGTTTTGCGAGATGGTGGAGAGGATGAAATACCACCATGAACTTGCCAGGCTATTTGTCCTTCATCTTCACAATGGCCAGGTGAACTTAGCAAGTGTTTCCTTCACTTTGACACCTGAAACTATAGTTGCAGCAACAGGAATTCCAAATGTGGGTGAAAAGTGGAACAAAGGACAACTTGTGGGAAAAGAACATTATGAGCCTTATGTCAAGGCTAGTTATCAAAAGCAAATCAGTAGGGTCTTTCCTTTCAGATACCTACAGGACACTTATGCTCCGCTCATGAAGCTCATTATCAAATATTTCACCTGTGAAGGGAGGTTTTCTCATTTGTACACTTACCATGTTAGATTGTTGATGCACTTTAATAGAGTAAGGATGATGAAATCCCCTATTTCATATGCAGAAATATTGAGAAGATGACTACATTGGTGCAAAGGAAACCTCTTCGCCAATAGTTCAATAGCATTTATCATTTTTCATTGATCAAAATTGTTGTTTTGCATCAGCTGAGCTTGCTGAATATTTCTTAGGATACCTTCATTTCACATGAGGTTTTCAAAGGCCCTCAGGTGACCCCATCAGTGTTTCAAGAGGAAGGAGGGCCTTCAAATCAGCCAGAGGTTCATGAGACTCAAGCTACAGGAGTGCTAGTATTTGTTACTTATGAAAAAGGCACAAGGAGATTATTTGCAGCTGCCAAACGAGTATTATCTCCACTAGGGGTTGAAGGGGTCTCGTTCTCTTCACCGAACAACAGGAAAATGCTATCTTCACCTAGGGTGAAAGGGGATTTACCTTCTTCTTCAGCAGAGCAGGTACAATACAAAGGAAAGAAACCATTGCATGATGAAGGGCCTTCTGAAGGCCAAGACAGGGATTTCATTTTGATTGAGGAAGAGGACACTGATTTGGGCTCACTCAAGGATGAGATCATCAAGGAGTAGGAAGCTGAGATCAAAAGCCTATCACTTAACATTGAGAGGGATAAATGGATGATTAATTACCTTGAGCAATAGAACAAGTAGCTAGAGGACAAACAAATAATCATGGAGCTGCAAAACATAAGGGAAAACCGGCAATTGGCAAAGAAAAGGAAAATCAAACTAACTTCACTAGAGCAAGAAATAGAGGCCGATTGAAAATCATGGTTGGAGAGAGTCAATATTCACTTTGAGAAGTTGCTGGACAAGGCCAACAATGAGAAAAATATGTTGTGCCACATGGCTTATCACTATTTGGCCTGGAACAAAATTTGTAAAACAAGGATAAGAAGCCTAAAAGCTAATTTAAAGAGAACTTTGAGGAGAAAGAAAGAGCAAGATAAGCTCAAGATCTTGGCTGAAGCTTAATTGGCCAAGCATAGCACCTGACATAGATCACTAATGGAAAATTTCAAGAAATATGGTGAACTTTTTGACATTTTTGAATTTTTCAGGGAAAAAATAGGTTTTTCCAGCAAGTGCGTAGTGCCACCGGCGCTCGCTTTTGATAGGGACCTCCATTTGAAGAAAACTTGGAATTTTTGGATTCCTTATGAAAATTTATGCATGCTCAGAAATTACTAGGAAATTTTGACAAGTTTTGGACCTCCAAAAGGGCCAAAAACACCTCAAAAATGCCATTTTTGCCACTTTTTGGCCACACAGGAAGCAGTCTTGGGAGATTGCAATTTTGGAGGGGCAAACAGACTCCAAATCAAAAAATTATACTTTTTCTAGAATGTAGGCAGACAAAAATTTCCAACAAGCCTTCTTGGAGAAAATTTGGGGAAGGGAAAGGCCTCCACAAGCAGCTTGGAAAAAGTGTTATGCACAGAAAAAATGGCACTACGCACAGGATGAAAAAGTGCCCATTTTTCTCAAAAACTCTGTTTCTCGCCTAGTTTTCTTCTAGTTTGACTTTTTTTTCTCTTATGGTCAAATTCATGATGTGAAATGATTTAAATTGATGTACTATGATGTAAAAATGATAAAAATTGACTTGATAAGGTAGATACATCAGTTGTAGGTGGTTTAGAGTTGAATGAATCAATTTCCTAGGTTTTAGAGGCAAGCTGTTCCACTGCCTACTTTTGTGTTCCTAGTTTATATATGGTTGAAACCACCCATCTTCTCATGGATTCAACCCCTGATGGATATCACAAGTGGTTTGGAGGTCTATATTGTGTGTTTTTTCATTCATTTGTAAAGGTTGGACTCTTGTGGATGCATTGAGCACTATTGTACATCACTTCTATAGTTTGGCAAGGAAATAAACCACGATTTTGCAGCATTTTGTGGGATTCTTGTGGTAATGTGAATTAGCAAAGTTTCCTTCTCGGTTATTCAGTGATCTTATGTTTATGTGTGTCATCATCTATTTTATTCTTCATAGATAAATGAATCAAGTGTAAAAGGTAGAATTCATTGGTGTTTCAGTGCTCTACCTTAGGGTTTATTTAGTTTTACATGTTTTCTACTGTTTGAAGAGGACTCATGACTCTTGCATGCCCTATCCATCTCCTCACCAGTATTTAAACTCACCATTACATTCATTTCAAAGTGCTAAAACACTTGCCTACATCTCCCCACATAAACCTCTGCAAATCTGTGTTCATTTCCCGGACCCAAAACTGCCTTCCTCACCTGATCCAGCAACTAACCATTAAATTCAATAAAATTCCTCTGAGCAAGCATACCTAGCCTAAAATTAGTTTTTATATCAGCCATCTCAAGCTTTCCTTGATATATTTTCATTGAGATTGACAAGGAGAGAGCCCTCTCCCGACCTGGTAGGGCTAGCTACCAGGTTAAGCATGGTTTGATGTTACCCTAGACCTGCCTTCCTTCAGCCTGAGGTAGATCCAGGCCCTAACAGAGTGCATCAAAACATTGTTAGCCATATGAATAGTAAACAGGTGCAGTAAAACAGAACAGATCATCACACATAAGAAGCACGCATGAACACCATGATATAAGGTGGAAACCCAATGTGGGTGAAAACCACCTGTTGCAATTCGTCTCTATCTTCTTTTAATAAGAAACTTATTTTTACAATATTTCTGTATTGGTTCAGTCTTATACCAGTACGCAGGCTTCTACCTACAAAATGCTACAACCTTCATTCGTTCTCCAGCTTCTCCTGGAAGGGAGCTACAACCCCATAACTCTTGTACTAGTGGATGTACTAGTACTTAGGTGCTGACCTACAAAAGGCTACAACCTTCTCTTTTCTTCTAGGGACCACGTTTCATAAATTTTCAGAATGGATCCATAAATACAAAATAATCACCACTGCAATACAATCATTAACTCTGAATCACCCAACAACTGAATCACTGAAACCCTATCATCAAAACACAATCACCAGAACACCGAGTAGAGCCCAGAACTCTGCAACAACCACTAGAACCAACAACAACCTCAAACATAAAATCTCATAATGTATACGCTACGTGACTATGTCGAACCAGCTTGTATACACCCTTTCACCAGAGAGAACCTGTGTACAGATCTGAAAATAATTACTTATACCTTTGCTGCAATTTTCAGATTTAGATATCCGTAGAACATAAGATATAAAAGATAAAACATGCATCAGCATTCATATCTATTCATGATCATACCATATAATGATAATGCATTTTAGTCTTCATGATCTCGGTCCTTCAACCTTTATCAACCGCATACGTGCCTCCTAGGTTTAGATCAAGCAAAGCATCACAAAGCCATAACCAACATACTAGATCTCACGCTTCATTAGGTATTAATCACTTGCACACATGCCCCCCTTGGCCTAATGATCTTCTCCCTATATAGGTTTAGGCCTCTCTCAATACCATGGTCCAAAACGACGTAGAACTAATACCTTGGACTCAATACCTGGGGTCAACACTTCAGACAAAACACCATGGACCAATACCAAAATACCATGGAACAAATACCATGGAACAAAACTTAGAGTCCTAACATGTACACACCTTTCCTTTTGTAAACATGCATGTGTACGTATACACGACTTGGTATATGGTGAACCCATGTGTATACACTTCTTTGTCACATCACACCTACGTATACCTCTCTGATCATTAATTCTTTTCTATTTACTGGTTGTACTATGATCTGTCATCTGAGTGAGTTGCAATCAAGGACAACACCTGTATCATACCTGTATCATAATGCCAAAAATCTCCCCCTTTGGAATTGATGGCAACAACAATCTCCCCCTTTGGACTTGATGGAAACAACCACACCAAGTCACTCTCCCCCTTTGACATCAAGGGCAAAGGGCAGACTGAGATATTCTCTTCCTTGATATACATTCTGCTGTCCATACTCCCCTTGAGTACATGCCGAGTCTGCAAAAATATTTTTCAAGAGAATAACATGACTCTACAACTCAACTAAGTGAGTATGACCTTCCTATCACCAATGATTCATACATACATCAATCTCCCAATCAAGTGGGGATACACCATTTTAACTCATCCACCCAACCAAGTGGGGATAAACCAAATGTTTATACATGATTGAAATAGACATTATTACATCATCCTTCCCATGCAAACTAGGGTTAAAAATTGGGTCTTTTCATGACCTTTACATTAAATGATATACATGACTTTTATAACAATGACTAGCAATCTAAACAAGACCATGACAGTCATCAGCAACTATTGTACACCATATATGATCTGCACCATAAGCATCTGTCATTAGCATCCAAACCTATAACTTGCAATCCATTCTCTTGGCCAATCAACAATCAGTAGCAAGATGTGTCAATAAGCATCATCACCAAGGACTTCTAACCATAATGCCAAAAATGCATTATTCGAAGCATATGCTCCTCCTGAGCTTGTGCCAACCATCTTATACCATGACTAGACCATTTCCTGAGTCTGTTCTGCTGCTTTTTCTTTAGAGCTCCATATACGCGACTCTATAGCCTCTAACTCGCATATATACGTGAATTATCTTCATAATATCTACGTATGCAAATTGGAATACTGAAGGTCTACACTTTCAGTTTCCCCTGTGTCTGTTATGTCAACTAATTGAGTTATGCCACATCTTTCTGTCTCTAATTTTGTCTTCTTCAATACCAAGAATTGTGATGATGTATGATCCTCTTGCTTTGGAGTTCGAATTTTGCTCCTGCATTCCGTTACATTATGTCCAAACTTGTTACATGCATAACATCTTACATGTTTCATATTCCTTCTATTGCAATCAATTGCTTTGTGACCAAACATATTGCAAGCAAAACAATATCCCTTAAATTACATGGAACGTGATGATCTTCCTGTGTGACTATCTTGAACCATTCTTCTTCTACATCTGGCTGCAACCTGTCCAAGATTATGACATTCATAACATTCAACATTAATCATTGGAAGAAATAACCATTTATCACTTCCACAGTTAGGAACAAAAGATTTTCTTTGAAGAATTTCTTTCCTTGGTTGTTGTTGGAGTTGACCACTTATCTCCTTGTTGATCATTTCAGATTTTGCATTAGAATTCCTTCTCTCACCTTGTGATCTAGATTCACCTTCAATAGTTTCATAAAAACCAAGACCAGTTTTGATAGCACGGGATCTTTGACTACTAAGAATATCATCCAAAATCTTAGAATTGCCTTGAAATCGTAACAATTTATCCTTTTCTTCTAATTTACCTTTTAAGACATTTACCTCAACCTGATGTTGTTCTTCCTTTTCCAGATATTGCTTCCTTATTTTTTCTTCAACTTTTCTTCCGTCTTCCACTTGTTGCCTTAATTCGAGCACTTCATGTTCTTGTTCTTCAAGAGCTTCTTTATTCTGCTTCTTTGATTCTTTAAGATCTTCTTTTAGAGAGAGGATCTTAGATTCAAGTCTCTGAATTGTTATGCTCTGATCTTTTACTACATCCTACAGTTGCTCCCTTACTCTGGTTACTGTCTCTAGTTGTTCTTTTAGTCTGGTAACTTCTTCTGTTTCTACGTCCTTATTTTCATATGCCATGAGAAGACTAATGTCTTTATCACTATTGGATGAGTCATTACTTTTATCATGAGTATAATAACTTCTATTACCTTTGTCAGACATCTTTCCCTTGTTATGAGAGCATCTAGTAGTGTAGTGACCAACTCTACCACAAGAAAAGCATTTGAAAGGTAGCCTACCTTTGGACCTTCCAGATCCCCGTTCAAGATTCCTGACAAAATTTACCTCATATTCTTCTTCTGAAATGTATCCTAATTCACTGAGTTTTTCTTTTCCATTTGCTGATACTTTAAATGCGGCTTCTCTCATACTTGATGGTCCCCCTATTCTCATCTCAAAAGTAGTTAAGAATTCGTGAAGCTACATCATAGTGATTTTCCGCAGATCCTCCTTTTCTTCTATGGCAAACACTTTGGATTCAAATTTAACAGACAAGGATCTCAAAACTTTCTCAACTAAGACAACTTCCTTAATTTCTTCACCCAGATTCCTCATATAATTGAAAATCTCATTTATATGCAGGAAGTAATTAGCTATACTTTCATTACTATGCATCTTAAGAGTTTCATACTGTATTCTGTGAGTTTGATGCTTAACACATTTTACTTGATCATCTCCTTTGTAGATTAGAACGATTTTATCCCATATTTCTTTGGCTGATTTGAACTACATGACCTTGACAAATTCTGATTGTGATAAACTTCCCAATAAGATAGTGACAACTTTGGCATTGAGTTCATATTGCTTTCTATCTGTTGTATCTGTAGGAATTGTTGATGGATATGTATATCCTCCTTCCACGATTCCCCAAACATCTGTTCCAAGCAATTGTAGATATGCTGTGGTTCTTATCTTCCAGTAGACAAAATTTCTCCCATCGAAGATTGGTGGTCTGATGGATCCCTCTCTTTCTTGATTACTCATCCTGATGGATCTTCCTCCAAGCAATCAAGCTTCTTCTGAAGGACTTGCTATGATACCAATTGTTGGAAATAATACTGGGGGGGGGGGGGGGGAA
>APFE030768985.1:122797-150188 GCA_000404065.3 Pinus taeda | reverse complement strand
ATACATGCCGAAGCATCCAATACCATGGACCGAAAACCATCGTGTCCAAAACCATGGACCAAAAACCATAGGTAGGTTTGCCCAACCTAATATAGGGTCCAAAAAAAGTTTTTCCCTGGGCGCTGCCCCGAAACTCGTAGAGGGGGGCTACCCGCCCCCCTCAAACCCCTCGAACAGGGGGGGATGCTGCCCTCCTTGTGACCCCCTCGCTGTGCAATCAGCCCCTGATTCACTACATAGGTTAGTCATGGAAAGAATCTAACACAACCTAACAACAACTGCCAATGAGAAATAAGTGTTAGAGATTGTAAAGGTACATGAATACAACAAGGTATGATAAAATATTATTATATGTAATAGTGGATAGCAAGGTAAACCCTAAGGTATAATGAATGAATCATGCATGCATATGAAAGTAAGTTTGATTTCTAGTACATGTCATATATTTATGCCCTTGATATTTGGCAAGACATAGTGGATATCCTGATTTTATAAAGTCAACTACAAACATTGATTTTGACATATGGTAACTTGATACTATTGTTAATGCTTATGATAATCATGATGAAGTGTGACAATAAGATTGATACGCTTCTTGATCTTGGTAAGGTTTTGTTAAGCTTATTAAATATGACAAGTGGTAAAATTGGATGCCTTGACTTGATGTTGTGATTATGATCCTTGAAGTATGAATATACACTTAAATGACACTAACCCATGATGAATGTTTGGTGACATGTCCACATGTGATGATGGAGCAACTGATGATGAATTATTATGACATATGTCTGAGAACCTGATATAGTTTGTGATATAATAGTTTTTCTATAGCAAGACAACATTATGCTATACATGTTGATGTTGTGAATAATGACGATTGAAGAGGCTTCCCATTCAGAGGGAGAGACCCTTGATGAGATCCCAACACCTATAATTATTTGGAAATAAGACACTTGACCATTGAAGGAAGAATGATGGCCATGAATGACCATTTGATATTGTTGAAGAAGTTTTGGCAAGTTTTGATCTGAAGAAAGAGGGTTTCTCCTAGTTCAAGCCCCAGTCGTTGGGACAAAGGCTTAAGGGTGTGGTTATAGGCCTCTTAGCTGCATAGAAGAAGGCCTATGGGTGTGGTTGAGCTCACAGGATACTAAAAATAAATACTTATACATAAAACCAAGAACACATTAGGAGTATGACAGTCCTATAAATATGGATTAGATAATAGAGAGTTTTATGAGCACGAAAGTTTGAAAGTTTGACTTATTACAGAGAATATAAATGTCTTTACTAATTTTGTGTTTTTAGGGGACTAGAATATGCATATCAGTATGTTGTCATTGGTACTAGTATATGATAGTATTTGGTAAAAGTTACAAGGGATTGACAAGATTTGGCTTATTGGCTTGACTTAATATAGATGCAGTATTGGAATTTTGACATGATGCTTGACAATTCATAGATATATTTTGGCTCATGGATTGATTGAATTCACAGGAATAACAAGTTATGGTTTTGATCAGATTTGGTACTTGAAAATTGTAATTTTCCTTGATATGGCGAGACAATATGGGCATAGTGATTAATATTGGTATTAAATATTGATTCTGCATTGGCACATTTGTTGAAGTGTAAACAATTGTGGTTCAATATGCAATGATTTTTTTTAGCAAAAATCTCACAATGAATGGATGGAACTTATATTACTTATCCTTGGTGTATGCATTCACATTTAGTGGTAGAAATGATTCATATTATGATCACATGGATGAGTTGATGATGTTTGACTTGATATTATAAATGATAGGTCAAATAGATAAGGGTATAACCTGGTACTTGGATGTGAACTCCACTTGGGGACTTGGATTGAAAAGTTTAACAGTGATATTGATAACTTTGATATTTGTTCTAGCATACTTAGTTGATTTGAATGCACAATATTTATTTGTATAACTTTGAGTATATTGGTTTTTGTTGGTTAGGGTCCCCCTAGATCAAAGTATTATAAATAACCTATATTTTGAGGAGCGAAACACAATTCACACAGCTTTTTAGGAGTCATAGGGGCTTTAGGGCAGGTCAAAGCCCCTTATTTTGTAAAAGGATGTGATTAATTTGTATGTTTTGAGTTTCACCCATGGTTTGCGGACCATGGTATTGTAAGGCAAAAATATATATGAAGGGTTGTCTTAGTAAGTCAAAGGCATGTTATGATGGATATGTTTTGATGTTTTGGGTCTGTAATTGTCATATCTTTTTCTGTTAGGGCGAAGGGGAAGGCTTCTATCGTTGTGTGCACAGAGACCTTGGTAAATATGCAACTATGTGCGCAGGGTAAGAAAGAAGTTTGTTGGCTTGAGGGGTTCAATCTAGGTTTAGAGTTAGTTGCGCTAACCAAAAAACCCTATACCATCGTCCTTTTCGGCAACGATATGCTCGCGCAGACTCCAGTCTCACCCGATGCGATATTGCAGGATGTTGGAACCAGGTTTCTACATCCAGAAGGATATGGAGTGTGAATCTTGACTTACAGATCTATTATTGTGCTACACGATCTTACTTAATATTATATTGAATCCAATTTATTCATACAAAAAGACTATTCGTAGATCTAAA
This sequence comes from Pinus taeda, assembly GCA_000404065.3. Taxonomy (NCBI): domain Eukaryota; kingdom Viridiplantae; phylum Streptophyta; class Pinopsida; order Pinales; family Pinaceae; genus Pinus; species Pinus taeda. The sequence goes on along the minus strand of APFE030768985.1, from coordinate 147,572 downwards.
ACTCTATCTATTGTGCATAAATAATTGGATCTTAACTGTAATGAACTATAACAAAATCAATTCTGATCTTATATTTTTGTGCGCATAAAAAAAGTAAACAGTAATTGCGTAAAGTAAAGTAAAAAATGAAAATACATAGATCTGCCTTAAAAATATTCATTATTATCTTTAGATCTTCACAATTACAATCCTTCTCACCCTGCACACACAACTGCAAACTTACCAAGGGATCTGTGCACAAAGTTGCAGGAGCCTTCCCCTTTGCCTTAACACAGAAAGATATGATGATTATAGACCCAAAAAAATCAAAACATATTCATCATAACATGCCTTTGACTTACTAAGACAACGCTTTATATGTCTTTTTCCCTTACAATACCATGGTCTGCAAACCATGGGAGGAAATCAAAACATACAAATTAATCTCGTCCTTTTACAAAATAAGGGTCTTTGACCTACCCTAAAGCCCCTATGACTCCTAAAGCACTGCGTGAAGTGTGTTCCATTCCTCAAAATGTAGGTTCTTTACAAAACATTTGATAAAACTTTGACCCAAGGAGACCCTACTTAACAGGCCCCCAACAAAAAGATGTGACTCATCCTGAGTCACTCAGATAGTATGTCCCTAATCTTCACTTTAAGACCAATGTATGCATTCTTCAAAGGTTGAAGTGTCTTTGTGCACTACATGGTGGCTTGTCTTACTTCCTCTACCAGCTTCTTTGTCGTCGGCTCTGCTGTCACTAGACCGATGGTTCTTTACATCTCCCTTATGATCTTGAGTTTGCTCTCCACTAGTTGTGAAAGTTGAATGGCCTCATCGGCCCATGGCTGTGTCCATGTTGAAATAATCTGCTCCTTCCACCACAACTCATCGATCTGTCCCTGCAAAAACTTTCCCTCCTGGAGATGGGAAAACCATTGCACAGGTGCTAGGGTCCGCACCATCACTTTGGTTTCATCAAAATGTTGCTGCTTATCGTAGATATCTACCTTTATCTTCTGTACATGTGGGTCCTCCTACAACGAGGTCCATATATCCATAGTGTCTTCAAAGATCTAGCTACAGTCCTTGACTGTAGTAACTATATTCTCCATAGCAGTCTTGATATTTTTTGTGCATTGCTTATGAACCTACAGTGGAGTTTCCAGTTACAGCCTCATCTACAACTTTGCAATCTTCATTTCCAAATCGAATTTTACTTTGTAGACTTCCACCTTTGATTCTTTTACTACTGCCCTAAGCTTCTGAAACTTCTCTTTGGGTGCTGCATTTGTCTGGATCTGGAGCTTCGAGAGCTCACTGCAAGCTTTAGTGATGGCCTCTTCTAGTTGTTTCCTATGTGTAGTTGCCTCATCACGATCCTTGATGGCATGATTCTTATCCTCGAACATATGTCAATTGCCATTTTTCAATTCTTTAACTACCAACACAACACGTTTCTCCCATATCTTTAGTTCTTCAGTGACTCCTTGATGTAGCTCATGCAAGGTCTGAATGGGGAGTGCCGCAAGATTGATACTTAGATTTTTCTAGTGCTATGCGTGCTCTTGATCTTTGGTAGTCTCAAAATGTAGAGTGTTGCTTAGTAGTTGCAAAACCTGAAGCTCGGATGTGATTGCTATTGTATGTGGGTTGCCTACAGTTGTGCTTGATGGTACCACGCTTGCCTGAGTCACGCTCGCTTGAATCATTCTCACCTGAACCTTCAGCTTCTTGAGGCCTTGTTGGATTTCTGTCAAAACTGCTTTATATTGATCTTCAGTGTTCCCCTACATGTGCTTCGTCACAGCTCATACTGTGTCTCCAATATCGTCAATGTCCCCTTAGTGAGGACCATCGGTTCTGCGCCAGTGGATCTGTCCGATTTTTTCTTCTTCCACCGCCTCTAGCACTTGATTTCTTCCTTTTAAATATGAATGGGGAATCTACCTCCTTAGTGCTAACAAAAGGGTCTTCACCACCTTGATCAAGGCCTTTAGTGGCATGTTCCTCCTACTAGTCTTTGCACTCTATCTCTGGCACAGTGTCCTTCTCTAGTTCGATTGTGACTTTCTGAGTCACCTTCTTGTTACCCTTCTTAGTTGGCTTCTTCTCGGTCTGCGCACTTCAAATATATTTCGCTACTCGATTGGTGCCTGCTTTTTCTGTCACTACTCCTTCCATGGGTGGAGTTAGCCAATCACTTAGCCAATTTCTCACCACTTTCATGATGTCATCATCAGCGACTAAGAATGGAAGCTTGTACGATACCTCCTCTAGGTCTTTTTTGGCGCAGATGTGTACATGGTGAAAATTTTCCCTAAAGTTTGCAATCTCTTTGTATTTTTCAAATATAATTGGTGATAACCTCGACTTCTGGTTGATCACGGTGTGAAAATCCATTTCAAATAAGACCCAAAACATTTTGTTCTCTGTAACATGGGTTGACTCCTTAGAAGCCCGCAACGAGGCAAAACCTCACAACCTCGCAGACGTCAGGGTCCACAGTGGGGAACTATGACTCTTCTGGAATTCTCCGTATTGTCAATGCTATCAAGATAAATAACCACACATAGTGGAATTTCTTTCCCTTTTCTTGTGCCTTCCAGTAGTCATCCAAAAATTATTGGGACAAAAAGCCTACCTAGTTAAACTGGACACCCTTGCTGCACTGCGCAGCTAATGATATGACTGGTGTGGGTACCTTGTCTGCCTGATACTTCCTCATTATTTTCCTGCCCAAAATGTGCGTGGAAAAGTGCACATCCTGATCATTAATGGAGTTGATGGGAAATCCCCAAGACTTCTTGATCAGATCATACTCCTTCTTCATCGTCTCGGCCAACATTTTCTTTTGATATTTTCCGACAAATGCGTTGCCGATATTTTCTCCTTGGTAGGGGAGCACAATTATTATTTGAATCAACATATCACCAATGGGGATTTTTGTCCCCAGCCACAAACAACCATCATGCAACAACGCCAATAGCTAGCGCACACAAATTGTGTTGATATTGCTGTGTCTGAAGTGTAGAATATATAGCATTTTCATGCTACAACTGTGCGTTCCAATTGGGTTGTACCCATGTCATTGTCTCATTTGGTGTCTAGAATATTCCTTCTTTGATTTCTTGAAGGGCATCATCGATACACTAAAAACCATCTTCGAAGCTAAAGGTCAATATGAAGCTTTCCTTTAGACCGTACTAGTTGGCGATGCGATGGTGCAACTCCGTTTTGAGATACCAATTCATTGGTATCGCATCCAAAGTGTGGACAAATATGTGTACCCATTGTGGTTGAGGTTCTTTACCCCATGTTGTAGTCCAACAAGAAAAATGTTCTCAGGGATCGTCCTTACCATTATACTTATTTGTGAGCCTTATATTTGAATGACCAAAATTGAGCCTCATCAATTGATGATACTCCTTCCAATCTCCTATATTGTCTTTATGCATGACCCACCATCATGTAGGCTTAGACCTCAAAGCTATATCCAAGGCTCGAAATCACTATCATTCTGGTACATCCCTTCCAAACTCATCAAGAAATAAGTTGACATCACCTATCCCATCATAGTAAGGTAAATTATGTACCTCTGTTGAGATGTAGTGAAGATATTTTGTAAGTCTGTTACAACACAAAGTAGAAACTTCATGCAACCGGTTCTGCCAGTTCTCCAATTCCTCATCAGATTCTATGACACACAAAATATCCTTTTCCTAGCTTATCCTCCCATCTACGGTGGGGTTGATCCAATCCTCATCCCACATAGTTAACTTATAGATATGGTCAACATCTTCATCGCCATATTCATTGCGGACGAGTTTTGTAGACTGCGCTCCTTCAGATGGGTCCAAAGGAACAACGAACCTTGTACCATTCTTCTTGAATACCATACTTATTCTTTTTATATTGATTATGGTATCCATATCAAAATCCCAATTGATTCCAAGTAAAACTAGATATGGATTACTGCAATCCACAATCTCAATGACTTCAAAGTTCGCCACCACACTTACTCCTTCAATGTCCACAACAACGCCATGCAGTCGACCCATAGGGATGATTTTATGTTGATTGGCCATGTGCAGCTGAATCAGTGGCCACTGTATCTTTGGTTGCCCCATTTGCTCCTAGGTCTGCTTCAGCAATACATTCGCATCCGCTCCCAGGTCCATAATTACTTGATCCATTTCGAATTTGCCGATCTGCACAGTTAATCGCATCTCTTGGCCAATTCTTTTCTTATTTTTTCATACCTTGTTTACTGTGCATTGTTTAAGATGTGGCTTCTCTTTACCAGTGTAGTTGTCAATTAGTTCTTGTATTCCTTCCTTTTATTTTTGGTCCCTTAGAAACTTCATACATGTCTATAGAAAGGACTTCAGAATGGTCGGATTAGGGTTTTTCGTTGCAGTAACCACTTCAGGATTATTCGTCTGTGGTACTAGTTGCATCTGCGTCTTTGATGTTGAAGCTCCTGGGTCCATGAAGCTCTTCTCCACTTCCATGAAGGTTTCTTTCTCCCTGTAAATATTGAACCAGATACTCTTTTCTCCAGCCTTCCTGACCCATGTATCCACCATAGGCTTTTCCTCCTCTGTCTTATATTCTCCTATAGTTGTGCCACTTCGTGTCACTATGTTAAAACTTGGATCATATTCGCATGGTTCAACCCTCATCATTTGCAAGTTCTGCACAGGCTGTTGATTCTTCTTTTCCTACATTTTATCCATAAAAATAGGACAATACTCTATTATGTGGTCGAACTGTCTACAATACTTATGGGAAGGGGTGGTGGGGTTTTGACAATCCCGCGCAAAATGTACAACTTTGCCGCAATTATAACATATAATTTGACCCCAACCTCGTCTAGTGCCCCCTCCTCGACCATGTTCTCAGTCCTAAAATCCTCAACAGGTTGCAGGTGAACCGTGATCTTCCTGTGCACTGCCTTCAACTTGAATTATGTACACTGTAGTTTTCTCTATCATCAAATTATAGCTGTGACAATTTCTTTCGTCATGCCATACTAATCGAAAAAAGTTACAAAATAATTGTTTTGGCGAATGCATATACTTTTGTAACAAATAACAATGGTTAGTGAGGTGCTGGCCAACAATTCAACAAATACTACACCAGACACTCAATCTGGTACTTGGTCCAACACTAGGTTTCCGCATCCATTAGGATATGAAGTGTGGATCCTGACTTGCAAATCTATTACTGTGCTACACGATCTTACTTAATATTATATCGAATCTAATGTATTCATATAAAAAGACTACTCGCAGATCTAAAACTCTATCTAGTGTGCATAAATCAATGGATATTAACTATAATGAACTGTAACAACATCAATTCTGATATTATCTTTTACAGTGCATCACAAAAGTAAATAGTAATTGCGTAAAGTAAAGTACAAAATGCAATTACACAGATCTACCTTCAAAATATTCTTTATTATCTTCAAATCTTCACAATTACAATCCTTCTTGCCCTGCACACACAGCTGCAGACATACCAAGGTCTCCACACACATAGCTACAGGAACCTTCCCCTTCGCCTTAACACATAAAGATATGATGATTACAAACCCAAAAACATCAAAACAAATCCATCATAACATGCCTTTGAGTTACTAAGACAACCCTTTATATATATTTTTCCCTTACAATACCATGAATTTTATGAATTGTTGGTAAGGGTTCCACAACTCCGCATGGAGTATTGGGATGTTAACAATCGGAGCAAGTATCCCCAGTTCGAGCCCAACAAGTACTTGAAATTAGTTTACTATGAAGAAGCTGGAGTAACAAGGGTCAAATTATTGTCGTGGGCAACAAGAATTCAACGAGCTAGGTTGTTGAATATGTTATATATTCTGCACTTTGGGCACAACAATATCAAAACAATCTATGTGCGCCAGCTGTTGATGTTGGTACATGATGGATGTCTTTGGCTTGGGAAAAAAATCCCCATTGATGATATGTTGATTTGAAGAATAACTGCACTCTCCTACCAAGGAGCAAACCCTACTGACACATTTGTCAGAAAATCTAAGGAGAAAAATATGGCCGAGTTGATGAAGAAGGAGTATGATCTGATCAGGAAGTCTCAGGGATTTCTCATCAACTCCATTAATGATCATGTTGTGCACTTTTCCACACACATTTTGGCTGGGAAAATAATGAGGAAGTGTTGGGCGGACTAGGTACCCGCACAAGTCGTATTATTGGCTGTGTAGTGCAGCAAGGGTGTCCAGTTTAACTAGGCATGATATTTGTGCCAAGAATTTTTGGATGACTGTCGGGAGGCACAATAAGAGGGAAAGAAATTCCACTATGCGTGATTATTACTCTTGGTAGCATTGACAACATGGGGAATGCCAGAGGAGTCATAATTCCCGAATGTGGACCCTAACATCTACGAGGTTGTGAGGTTTGCCTCATTGTGGGCTTCCAAGGAGATGACCCATGTTACAAAGAACAATATGTCATGGGTTTTGTTGGAAATGGATTTACACATCATCATCAACTAGAAGTCGAGGTCATCACCAATATTATTTGAATAATACAAAGAGATTGCAGACTTCAAGGCAAACTTTCACCATGTACACATTCGCGCCAAGAAGGACTTGGAGGAGGTATGGTATGAGTTGCCATTCTTGGTCACTAATTATGACACTACACAAGTGGTGACAAATTTTCCAAGTGATTAGCTAACTCCACCCATGGAAGGAGCAGTGAAAAAATCAGCAAGCTTTAGTCAAGCAACAGAATATGTTTCAGGTGCGCTGACCAAGATGCAGCCAACCTAGAAGGGTAATAAGAAGGGCAACAAGAAGGAGACTAAGAAAGTCACAATCGAGCTAGAGAAGGACACTATATCAGTGACATAGTGTGAATTTAAGTAGGAGGAATAGGTCATCAAAGGCAGCGATCAGGGTGGTGAAGACCCTTTTTTTGACACTAATGAGGTAGATTCCCCGTTCATAGTTAAGAGGTAGAAATCAAGTGTTGGAGGCAAGCGAAAGAAACAAAATTCAGACAGATCCGCTGGTGCAGAATTGATGGTCCTCACTAAGGGGGACATCGACGAGATTGGAGACACAATTCGAGCTGTGATGGAGGACTTATGGGGGAACATTGAAGACCAATATAAAGCAATTTTTATAGAGGTCCAATAAGGCCTCAAGAAGCTAGAGGTTCAGGTGAGCATGATTCAAGCGAGCATGGCTCAAGAAATATTAGTTCAAGTTAGCATGGTACCATCAAGCACAACTACAAGTAGTCCAAAAACAACAGTAATCACATCCGAGCTCTAGGTTGTGCAACTACCAACTGACACTCTACATTTTGAGACTATTGAAGATTGTTGAAGATCAGGAGCACGTGCATCACTGGAAAAATTTGAGTCAATCTTGTGGCACTCCCCATTTAGACCTTGCACAAGTTACATTAGGGAGTCACTGATGAACTAAAGATATGGGAGCATCACGCTCTGTTGGTAATTAAAGAAGTAAAAAAAAACAACCGACATATGTTCGAGGAAAATAATTAGGTCATCAAGGATCGTGATGAGGTAGGTGCACACAGGCAGTAGCTAGAAGAGGCCATCACCAAAGATTGTAGCAAGCCACTGCAGCTCTAGATCCAGACAGAGGCAACACCTAAAGAGAAGCTTCAGAAGCTTGTCGCAATAGTAAAATAATCAAAGGCAGAAGTTGACAAAGTCAAATTCGAGCTGGAAATGTAGATCGCAGAGTTGTAGATGAGGCTACAGCCGGAAACGCCACCAGAGGTTCGTGAGCAGCTCATAGCGGATATTAGGGCTGCTATGGAAGATATAGCTACTACAGTTAAGGACTATATCTAGATATTTGAAGGCACTATGCAGATATGGGCCTTGCTGCAGGAGGAATCACATGTACATAAGATATAGGCAGATATCCGCAACAAGCAACAACAGTTTTATGAAATCAAAGTGACGACGTGGACCCTAGCACTTACACAACGATTTTCCCGTCTCTAAGAGGGAAAGTTTTTGTAGGGATAGATCAATGAGATGCGGAAAAAGGAGCAGATTATTTCAGTGCAGATGCAACCATGGGCTAATGAATCCATTCAACTCTCACAAATAGTGGAGAGCAAGCTAAATAATCATAAGGCAGACATAAAGAACCATCGGTTTGTCAACAGTAGGGCCGACGCCAGAGAAGCTAGTAGAGGAAGTATGTCAGGAACCTTTGAAGGATGTATAAAACAGTCTCAAAGAAAATATTTAGGACCTACCAGCTAAGTGACTTGGGACGAGTCACATCTTTGTGTTGGGGGCTTGTTGGGTAGGGTCCCCCTAGGTCAATTTTTTGTAAAGAGCCCGCATTTTGAGGAGTGGAACACGATTCATATAGTGTTTTAGGAGTCATAGGGGCTTTAGGGTGGGTCAAAGACCCTTATTTTGTAAAAGGATGGGATTAATTTGTATGTTTTGAGTTCTGCCCATGGTTTGTGGACCATGGTATTATAAGGGAAAAAGATATATAAAGGGTTGTCTTAGTAAGTCAAAGGCATGTTATGATGGATATGTTTTGATGTTTTTGGGTTTTTAATCATCATATCTTTCTGTGTTAAGGTGAAGGGGAAGGCTCTTGTAACTGTGTTCGCAGAGACCTTCGTAAGTCTGCAACCGTGTGCACAGGGAAAGAAGGATTATAATTGTGAAGATCTGAAGATAATAAAGAAATTTTTGAAGAGAGATCTATGTACTTGCATTTGTACTTTACTTTATGCTATTATTGTTTACTTTTATGATGTGCAGTAAAAGATAAGATCAGAATTGATGATGTTACAACTAATTACAGTTAAGATCCATTGATTTATGCATAGTAGATAGAGTTTTAGATATGAAAGTAGTCTTTTTATATGAATAGTTTGGATTTGATATAATAATAAGTAAGATCATGTAGCATAGTAATATATCTATAAGTCTAGATCCACACTCCATATATTTCTGGATGCGGAAACCTGGTTCCAGCATCCCCCAATATCACCTCGGGTAAGACTGCAGTCTAGGTGAGTAGATCATTGCCGAAAGGGTCGGTGGTATAAGGTTTTGTTGGTTAACACAACTAACACTGAACTTGGGTCTAACCCCCTCAAGCCAACAATTTGATCAATATTATGTTTGCAAAAAGCATTGTATAGTTTGAAGCAAGCCCCTTGAGCTTGGCATGTCTGCATTGACATTTACCTTGTGAAGCCTGGGAGATGTGTTGATCCAGATTCAAAGTGGTCTAAGGTATGCCTTTGATTTTGGTTTTATATGTTGACGATCTAATATTGGCAGGTAAAAAGTCTCTCATGATCAAAGTAAGAGGGAGTTGGTCTCTGAGATCGATATGGAATTCCTTGGCATGATGCATTACTTTTTGGGATTAGAAGTTTGCAAGGGCATCGGGAGATTTCCCTCTCTCAAGGGAAATATGTTGTGAAGCTATTGGAAATATTTGGAAAGTCGAAATTCAAATTGTTGGCCAACTCGATGAAATTAAATTACGCAGAGATGTTGTTGGACCTAACTTGGATGACTCCTTTGAGTACTGATAGTTGATTGAGGCATCGATGTTCCTTGAGAACACCCGTCTGGTATATGCTTTGCATTAAACACCTTGAATACAAATTGAGTTTCCTCCAAGCATATTTTGAAATAATATACATGGGATGATCAATATTGATCTAAAACATTCTGCTAGAGATGTATGATTGCATGGATACGTTGATGTTGGATAGATACATTATATATAAGAAGAGCACCTTTGGGTGTTGTTTTAGTTTGGGATCTTCCATGACATCTTGGATGAGAGGGAAATAGAAGTTCGTAGCCTTAAGAATGACTGAGGTTGAATACATTATTGCTAGCATCGATATCTGTGAAATAGTTTGGAAGCTCTTTGGAGAGTTGTTTGAGTAGGTTCTGGATATGACAATGATATATTGCAATAACAAGAGTGGGATTCAACCTCGTATATAGCTAGGAGAAAGATATCTTCATAGATTGATATGGTGTTTCTATACGAGACTAGCTTAGGCTTGGGTTGTTGCCTCTGTGAGAGGGAGGATGAACAAGGTATCCTTTTGTGACATATATTTGTTCTAACATAATATTTGAATTGATGTCCTGCATGAACATGAAAAACAAAGACTTCTACTCTTGGTAATGTATCAGGCAGTGTGATTGAACTCTTTAGTGAGCTCGTTAATAATTGGTATAAGATATGAGCATGTTGATATGTTTTTGATCTACAAAGAGAAACATGGATTAATGGATGTGACCCTACACAGTAAGGGTCTGGGTCGATCGAGAAGACAGAGTTAGCTCTTCCACACTTGTCTCATCTCCCAGGGTGAGGAATTGAGTCTTATAGCTCCTAGGATTGAGGGATATCTATACAATAGGGTATCACCCCTATCTATTACCTATAGGATGAAAGATGTAGCTCCCCTATATTCGTCTATGTAGGTATACCCCAGTTGGCATCTATCTTTCCCACCCATCTGGCCAATGGGTACTTGCTACTTGAGTTAGGCGCGATCCTGATTAATTATTGTAAGCGACATCTCACTCAAGCTAGAGATGCAGGTGTTCTACCATTGACTCTTAAAGGTCAAGTTGGGAAGATCAACATATAATAGGATAGGCATGATGCTTGCCTTTTATGGTATACGATATCCCTCCTATTATCACTAGGTGTTGGGACGAGCACGATCCGTACCTCATAAGGTAAGTGGCATCCCTCATATTATTTGTGGTTTCTCAGGTGGTGGCATTGGCTCCCTGTTAGCAGAGTTTCTCGAGTAGCAACATTGGCTTCTCACTGGCAGTGATTCCAGGTGGTAAAAGTGTCTCCCTGATGGATAGAGGGTGGGATATTGGGCTTCCCTTCGATGTAAAATTATTCTTCTTTTAGATTCAAGAGTGTTCAACATATGATGTGAGCAAAGATGAACAAGGATGAGAAGAGATGAGCAAAAATAACATTCGATGATGACAAGATATTTGTGATGATACATATATTGCAGTCGATAATTTCTCCCGAAATGAGAGAGTGTTAATTTTTGGCAGCTTCAGGTCAAATCCCCTCCTTTGGACAATATTTATAATCATGAAAGACCCCTCCAATCCCTTGGAAAAAATATTTTGGTTAAGGAAAAATATATTTTAATATGGAAACCCACATGTGCACAAAAAGGACATGTCGACCCAAAAGGAAATTGGATACCCTTGGATGGATATAAATACAAGTCAAGTGACCCTCATTTGGAGATCATCAATCGTTCTTGTTTCTTTAATTTGTCTCGCACAAGTCTGAATTATTTCACAAAGACTGGTTCGTACAGGTCCAAAATTGTAGGGTTTATAGCTCGCACATGTGATATAGGGTTTTGGTTTGCAGCAAGAAGGTTTCCACAAGGAATTTTGCATTGCAACTGTAGGAACGCAGGATTATCCATGTGGTTGGATGGTTTCAACTGCACACACATACACTCTCTCCATGTAATTGGAATTTAGGGTTTTATTTCATCAGTTGACTGCAAAATTCGATAGTTGACCACAAATATTGATAGTTCACCACATGCTTCTGAATCATGGGTTTTTATTATTATCATTGTTGGGTTCATCTATTGGATGTTATTTAGTTTATTTTATTGGATAGGTTTGTCATTGAAGACATGGATCATTGTACTCTCGCTTTGCTAAAACATTCAATGACAATATAATAAGAAGAATATTTTGAAAGGGTTTTCCCCCTTTGTGGGGTTTTTCCCTAATATCCGACCAATGTTGTTGTCTATATGTGTGAATGTTTTTCTTCTATTGCTCCTTTATGTTTCATTGAATTGATGATGATATTTTTCTTTCTATATAATTTCATATGTTGTTGAATAATGTTATGATACTATGGGGCGAATTAAGTGAGTAAAATAATGAAACACAATTATCTAAAGCAAATAACAATATAGGCCTATGAAAAATTAACACTCTTGTTGGTTCTTATGTAGTAACAATAGGGATTCCTTGATGTTGGTTCTTATGTAGCAACATTAATACTTGATTTAGCAATACTAGTTCCTTTCCTTGAGCAACTTCTAGTCCTTCTCATTGCTTGGATAAATAGGCATGTGTTGGGATGGAAATGAACCATGGAAATAAGGTAAGATGATATCATGGTTTGGATGGTGTGGTGAAGGATTTGGACTTGAATGTGGGTAAGGATGATATGGGCATGATAAGTGATGGTGTGGTAATGAATGGTAAAGATGAAAGTGTCCCCCACAAACTCAAGACCTTTTTCCATCCTCGGAAAAGATAGAAAATGGTAGGGAAGTACGATAGAAAAGAAAAGAGGCTTAAATGTTTTCCAGATACAAAACTAAAATATTCAATGAATCTGATAATCAATTAGAAAGAATGAGCATACATGTATCTATCTAACAAGTTTATGAAATTTGCAACAATCATATGATCTTTTATAGCAATTTCTTCATAGGTTCCCATCACGAAGAGAAAACATCTTTGAAAATGCATGTCAAGGACTATTAGAAAAAATCTCCTCCTAGTTTTGAAATATCTTTCTTTAAAGTTTTAAGGAAAGAATACTTTTGCAAAAAAAATTTTTGCTACATATTCTTGTGGGTAAGTAGTCCTTTCTTGCTGAAGAATTTATTCAACTGATTTCTTTCTCTATTGTTGGTTCTTGTGGAGCAACAATAGGGTTTCTTGAGAATGGTAGGTGTTGGTTCTTGTGGAGAAACAATAGGGTTTCCTGAGAATGGTAGGTGTTGTTTCTTGTGTGACAACACCTATTTCTTAACAATTTGGTGGTTGATTCTTGTGTGAAAACCACATTAATGTAGGTGTTGGCTCTTGTGTGACTACACCTATTTATTTAGCAATCTGATGGTTGGTTCTTGTGTGGCAACCAAATGAATGGTAGGTGTTGGTTCTTATGTGACAACATCTATTTCATCATAAATTCGATGATTGTTTCTTGTGTGAAAACCATAGAAATAATTGGTACTGGTTCTTGTGTGACAATGCCAATGTCATCTAGTAATACCAATGTTGACAATCACACCACAAAAATATCCAATCCATTAATACCAATGTTGTCCTTAGAAATTTTGTTATTTTTGTTGCTTTTGTAGTAATGGTAGATTTGTTGAGTATTACTGAGAATATAAACATACTGCAAGATCTATAGCACATTGTTAGATGCTTGAAGATGAAGAAATTATGTTAGACATGATTAGTAGTAGGTATGAAGTAGAAGAAACCTATGATGGATTAGTAGCAACAAAATCTTAAAATTCAACAACTAATGAAACTAGTAGGGTAACTTAGCATTGTAAGTGAACAAAGTTACTTTATTGGGTGGGTTAGGAGTGATTGGAGCAGAAGGTTATGGATGTGTTATGGAGAAGAGAAGCAGGATAGAGTTGTGACATGATAACACTGGTTATCATTCGAAGGCTTTAAATTTAACCACAAAGGAAAAGAAATTGGATGAAATTTAGTGGGAAATTTGAGCTTGGAAAAATGTATGGTCATACCATGGTACTTAAATTTTTCTTGAAGAGGCCTTGTGCTCTAATGGGATCAATAGTGTAGGAATGGGGATGGACTCCTGATTAATTCTCTATTTTTCTTGTAAATATCCATATGAAACATTATTGAATGTCCTTGTAGGTCGATAGATGGAACAATTCTACAATTCATCCCTAGGAACTCAAACTTTTTGGCATTCTTTTTCCAAGGAATTAGAATCACATTGTTTTTATGTCATGGTGACATGTGTTAGAAAAACAGAAAGGAAAAAAGATTTTCTTATTCCCGATAATTACTTGTGATGTTTCTTGTTATTACGATTCTTTATATCTTCTTTATTTTAGTTCATCAAGCAATTACCAAAGCAACAACACATAAAACAATAGACACCAGATGTAAGCACTATGCCAAGGAAAACCCCCTTGAGGGGATAACCCAATCATGAAATTCTTTTTTTCAATAGTATTCTTTGAGACTCTTTACCCTAGGCACAAACCAAACCTTCCCTCCACACCAAGTTAGCTTCTCAGAATTTCGACCCCTTTCCAGCAACTTTGACTAGGCAACAACTTCTGGCAACAGGCAGCTTCCGACAACAATGAAACTTGGAAGATTTCGATCTCCCAATCTAGGGCATGAAACAGAGAGAGAGAGGTACCCAAATTTTGATTTTTTTCTTCTCCTTATATTCCACCCAACTCGCACTTCTTTTGGCTTCCTAGATTCAGACTTCACACTTTTCCTAGCTACAAGAGATATCGAACTTCCTGTGAGAGAGTGTGTTCCAAATGAATTCAACGTGCTTGTATTTATAGGCTCCATGTGAGGTCGAATTAGTGTCCTTAGTCCGACTTGTTGTGGAGGACACAAATTATATTTGACTTAATAATCAGCCTTTTTACATGATTCAAAAGCCTAAGAAGGGTCTCTTAAAAAGCACAATGAATCTATTGACTCAGAATAAATCTTAGAAGTCCTCAATGGGGACTTTGACCTAAAACATGGTGACCTAAGCATGAAACCCATGCTTTAATACTCATAATAATAATATAATTAATATAATAATAATATTAATAATAATTTTCTTTATTCTTTTGAGATGTACATTACAAGATGACTCAAATACATTAATGAAGATCAAACCTCATTAAATTTTCCAACACTCCCTCTTATCTAGTGAGGTATTCATCATATACAAGTACAACAGAAGATTTCAAACTATATCAACAATGAAGAACTTTAGGCAGCGCAATGCCATGGACTAGATTCTTGGCCAGGGTAATCAATCCAATTGGGAATAATATGGATGCAAGATTTCAACCCCTCTAGGTACCATCAAGCTTACTTGCTAACCAAAAACCCAAAGATCTAGGTGTGTATCCAAAAGAAATCTCTTATAATCAACACCACCTTTCCAACTTTGGGACCTAGACATCAACACAAAGTCTCAGCTAGATGTCCTCACAGGCAATGCTTCACTCACAAAGCCTCAACACTCCTTGATCCAACATATCAAACATGATCAATCTCTCCCAATCAAATCGATTGGTAACCAACACGATATCAAATCCTTCGAGAGATTCACATGTGCAAACACAACCCCAATCAAGTAATATACTTTCACATGTACATAAACAAATACAAACCTCCGAGGTATTTCAGACAACTTGATGTTACTTCTAAACTTTTTATAGTAGGACTATCTACTAAAACTCTAACAGAATATTCCTCAATCATACACTTTCCTTTCCTACTTCCCATGTAGCAACATATCCTCCGAAATTCATTCTTCAATTAAAACCAAGCTATGCCCTCCCTCTCAACTAGGGAGCATATTTATCTAGACTCCCACTTAATCTTAAGAAGATCTCTTCTATTCAGGATTCCTCAGGGAGATCAACTTCTTCTTTTTGACATCGGAGAATATTTCATGGCTTCCAACCATTTCATCATATTTATTATCATCCTCATCATGCTTATCACATCAACGAACATATTCACCATATTGAAGATTGTGTACCTGCACAACTTAGATAGCAAGTGCAACCAAATCTATAGAATCATGAAGTTAGCCATATCAGAATCACGAAAGAATTCAAATTTATACATATCAAATACCCAAACTTAATTACAAACAAGAGACATATACTCTTCAAAATCTTGCTAGGGACTTTGTCAAAAAATCTAGACTACTTCATAACAACTTTCATTCCATCTAGGGTTTCAATGTTTCTATCAAAGGTGTAACATAACCTGCTACAACATATAGAAAACCCTAGAAATAATTCAAACAAATATAGATCTACAAGGTATCTACCAACTTTCAGAATTCATATGTTATATTTTCCATTAGGATTTCATACAAATCCTAGATTTCATATAAAGGAATCAATCAAAACCAATCACAGCTTAGTCATTAACATGATCAACTTCCACTAGGGTTAGCTGCAAACCCTATATTTTTCAATCAAATATCAATCCCAACTAAAACTCAGATTTCAAAAATCTTACACAAATCTCAAATTATCATATTGTCAACATACATCAGAGATTTTTACTTCTACTAAGGTTGAACTTCAAAACCCTAGAATTTCATTTTCACAATATCAATAATCATTATATAAATAGCTCTTAGCCTGTTATATCACACATAATAGAGATTTTAACTGTTACTAGGGTTTGGTTGCAAAACCCTATATTTCCAAATATCATCCTAAAATCTCAAACGAGGACATGTATCAAATTCGAAGACTTATGACCATCAATAACTAGGTCAACACACATATCTAGGAATTCATAATCATACATAAGCATATCATATGTTTGACACCATTAAAATATTAGAAATATACTGACCTAGACCAAGCTAGGGTTTTGACCAAATGGGCACACACACACACACACATACATACATTACATACATATATATATATATATATATATATCCTTGGTTTCACCATCATGAAAAATCATTTCATATCATGTGTTAGTCACACCCATCTTCACAAATATCAATAGAAGTTAGACATATAACAAACTTGATTGGACTATGGTTTGATTAGACAAACACAAGGAAATCATTTTAAGACATTATAAGGGTATTTATTACACATTACACCAATAACTAATGAGTTAGGGTTTCAACATAGGAACATCTCAATTACCAAAACTTCAAAGGTTCAGGATTTTAGACCTTATCATTCAACCCTAATAGGTTAGTTTTTCCTCATCATACCAAAATCCAAAACATGACACCATAGATAAAACTTCAAATAAAAATGCACAATATCCCTAAGCAGTTTAGGGTTTTATACATTTACATTAGCATACCCTTTGGTTAGGGTTTTCCAATAACCTGTCTATGGTTCTATAAAATCAGTTAAGAGTAGGAGTGGAGTAGATTTATCAAGTGAAGAATCACCCAAAATAAGAATCAAAATGATTCAATATGGCTAGACACAACAATGTTGGTAATATATTTTTCAAATGAATAAACATGTATTATAAAGAAATGAATGTTTTAATAGTTTAAGGCATACCTTTATTTCCTGACAAACCTTTTCTTGGGTGGCTTTCTTCCATACCCCTTGAGGGTATAGTAGATGTCTTCTTGATCAAGACAATAGAGGGAGAATGGTGATTAGTATTTAATATAATCATAACTAAATGAGTTCATGAAACCAAAAATTGAAAGGAAATGAGTTAATTATCTTTGGGAGTTGTTGGGGGTTCCCTCCAAAGCTTGAGGGATACCTACAACCTTATAAATAATAAAAATGTCTTTTCAAAATATGTTAAA
Organism: Pinus taeda; assembly: GCA_000404065.3. Taxonomy (NCBI): domain Eukaryota; kingdom Viridiplantae; phylum Streptophyta; class Pinopsida; order Pinales; family Pinaceae; genus Pinus; species Pinus taeda. The sequence continues at coordinate 130,179 of APFE030768985.1, read as the reverse complement.
AACCTATAAATTCTAAAACATAAAAAATATAAAATAAGATATCTAAGGCTATATGAAAAGGACTTAGTAGTGTAAGTCCCTAATGTCATATTATTCGAGATTTTCTTTATTTGGGTCTCTTTCTTCAGCAACGTTGGCTTGATCTCTTTCTCTTTTCTTGTTTCTTGGATTGTTGGGATAGTCACTCCTATAGTGACCCTTCTTATGACATTGATAGCATTCTACCTTAGACATGTCAATTTTATTCCTTGGTCCTTTCGATTTCTTTCCTTTATGTTTATAAATGTAGGCATTTTACACTTCTTCAGGATTGGCAGCTAATGAGATCCTTAATTCTTCCTGACTGTAGGTAGTTCATATTCTTCAAAAGTGGGAGCTACCTTCCAACTGTTACGTCCTACAACAAATGCACCCCAAGTAGGTGGCAATTCTAATAGGGCAGTGATCACAAGTTCTTTGTCTAGAACAATTTCATCAATGGCCAAAAAATCATCCCTGGTTCTTGTTATCTTCACAAAGAAGGATTCCACTGTGTCTTATTTAGTCATCTTTGTGGTCCTTAGCTCATTCTTCAAACTTGCTACTTGATCACCGTTCCTAATATTAAATAACTTTGACAAGGCTTCATACATTTCCTGAGCATGATTGATGTTATCTATGAATGGGACAAGCTTGTCGTTTATTCCTTCTACCATTAGAGTCATGGCCACCAATTCTAGTTCCATGAATTTCACTTTGTCAACATCATTGGAATCCTTTGTAGGCTTCTTTACTTTTCCTTTGACAAATTATAATACCTTGTTCTTTTGAAGGATGAGGTCAATCCTCTTCTTCTAGAACGTGTAGTTTGAGGCCCCTTAAAGTTTGATCTCTCCCTTGATTGTGTTAGACATATTCCTTGAATATAGTGGAATTCTTCCCTGAAATAACCCTTGTGAATGGTTCCTTGATCAAGTGCTTGAGATTTCCTTTTTCTTCTTTCTTCACCAAAGCTCTGATACCATGCTAGAAAATTAGAAAGGCAGAAATATTTTATTATTATTGATAATTACTGATCTATTTTTGTATGATTAGTTTTGTTGTGATAATAACAATTACAGATTTATAAACATGTGCTTGCTTATTTCTTTTTGTGCTGATGTTTCCTTAGTTGATGGTGCTTACGAACATGTAAATTTCCTTAAGTTAAACAAGACATTCATGAGAAAAATAGCTTCAAAAATGAATAATGAACAAAAAACATCTACAATATAGAAAACCATCAAAGAGACACATTAACACAATGTTTTGATGAAGGAGTTCACCCCTCCTGGGCTACATCTCCTTGGTCCAGCTTCCATGGCTTGGGCCTTTGTATTAGATCAATGTGGCAAAAATGTTGTTTACAAAGCTCCATGTGTCCTAATACCTACACCAATGTGTTCAAAAGGTCCAAATTAGATAAGAACACTTCTTTCTGATCTCAATTTGGTCGAAAATTGAGTAAATTATGCCTCATTCAATTTTTCCTAGGAAACCCCGCTAAATCTAGAGAGACTCAAGTTAAGCCCGCCAAAACTGGCAATTTCCGCCTAATTTTTCATGCCGCCAAATCTAACGCCAACTTAAGTTCGGTTTAATTAGGTCTAAAAGAGGTTAATGGCCCTAATCGTACTTAATGGTTGGCACTAATCCTTGGTTTTTAAAATGCGGTCGTATGGAGAGGAGGCTGGCCCGCACTGTTGGCTCCATCCTCTCCCACCGTTGTATAATGGTCACATTAAATACAATAATGTGGGCTATAGTTAACAAGACCCATGCTTGTTTCACTGGTAGGCATTGGTAGTTGGGTGGGTGAGGTCATGGGTTCCATTCCCCCTCCACCCGTCTTTCATATGATTTTGTCACAACCCAATTGGAAGAAAACTGAAGAAGATTCCCCTTGCTGACTGGACTGCCATGTCATCATTCTGTCCCACTCTGCAAATGTTTTAGTTGTTTAGGAAAACAAACAACATGCCTTTTCTCCTTCATCCAGACTTTGTTTTCGACGAAACAAATTGCATTGTGATCATCTTGACGAGATGGATGTAGTCATCTAGTTTTCAAACCAATATGGAACTTTGATTTTTGAGCTAAATACTGAGCACCTAATCAATTACTTGTGATGTTTCTTGTTATTATGATTCTTTATATATTCTTTCCTTCAGTTCATTAAGAAATTACCAAAGCAACATCACATAAAACAATAGATACCAGATGTTGACACTATGCTAGGGAAAAATCCCCCTCGAGGGGAAAACCCAGTCAAGAAATTCTTCCTTTCAATAGTATTATTTGAGACTCTTCACCCTAGACAAAGACCAGACCTTCCCTCCACACTAAGTCAACTTCTCAGAATTTTGACCCCTTTCTAGCAACTTCGACTAGGAAGCAGCTTTTGGCATCAGGAAGCTTCCGACAAAAGTGAAACTTGGAAGACTTTGATCACCCAGTCTAGGGCACGAAACATAGAGAGAGAGGCATCAAAATTTCAATTTTATTCTTCTCCTTAGACTCCACCCAACTCACACTTCTTTTTTCTTCTTGGTTCAGACTTCGCACTTTTCCCATCTACAAGAGATATCAAAGTTCAAGTGAGAGAGTGTATTGCAAATGAATTTGATGTGCTTGTATTTATAGGCCCCATGTGAGGTCGAACTAATGCTATAACCATTATGTCACAAAAGATGAATTGAAAGAGGAACCATTAGAGGTTTTCTTACTACAATATTTGGTTCAAGTAGGGTATGGGAGGATGAGATCCTAATATAGCCACTACGGGAATTCCAGAGAGTCCACAGAGTGCCTCATCATATTAAGTATGAAATGAGAACTTGACATAACAACCATGGGAACTCTAGAGAGTTCATGGAGTGTCTCATTATCCATGAATTTTTTCCACACCATTTTCTAGAGAAACTAGAAGATTTAAAAATAGATATTCATTTAACACTCGCTAAAATAATGGAAGGCTTAAAATTTTTCATGAAACATACATTCTTGAAGTAAACTCTCCTTTACCCTTCTTCCAATGGAATCCTTATTTAACAATACTTCTTCCTCCTATCAAGCTTCCTACAAAAGGAATTAGTACTATGGGTGGCTATTACTACACCACAAAAGAAAATTCTAATTTAAATTAAGTCATGCATCGATATGACCTAATGAAAGATAGCAAGGATTTAGGTTACTAAAAGGGGTAGTCGACAATTCCCTTCGGTAGATTATACTTCTAGTTTCTTTCCTATTTAACTAAGGTAATGAACCCTAATTCTTTTTAGTGTCTCCCCAAGAACAATGGCAAAAATGACAATGTATTTATGTTATTTATTTTAATTAGGGTTTGAGATACATTGTGCATTTTATTGGTCAGGCCAGGGCCAGTAAGCTTGTGAAGCACCCCATGCAATATACACAAGAAAATGACTCTTACCATTTCCTAAATGACCTATACTGCAAAAAGAAAATCCTAGTGTGACACAGATTCTAGGTGGAAGATGTTTCTATAAGTTAGCCCTAAAGCATGGATATGTGTCACCATACATATCCAAAGTTAGGATGTTTAGCTATGTTTCACCGATGGAATTAAACTTGGACAATTATCGAGCACGCAGATCTCATGACAGCTACTACAAAGATCTATAGAAGTTGGATTCCTTAGGAATCATCACCTTAAACAAAAATAATTAAAAATTGCATTGTGAAAAATTAAAACACACTTGCTTGCAAAATTAAATAAAACATGCTAAATCATAAAGAAATTAATCAACACACTAATCATACATAAAAACCAGAAAAGTAATTAACATTAATGATTAAAAGTAAACGACAAAACTACCACAAAAATATGTATAGAGCATGCACAACGTCTTTACCTTGGAGTGGCCCCCCTCCAAGTCTTTGGCTTGTGTGTCCAACTATAAAACTATTAGCATGAACTTTAGTAAATAACATAAGACATTCACGACCAAGTCTCTATAAACTAGATTGCAGAAATTACACAGGGGCATATAATGGTGAATTCACCCTCCAATAAAAAGTGCTTCTCTGTTTATATATCATATGAAGTTATCTTTTCTACCCATGATTAGAAATAACAACACTCCTATATTCATAGGTGGTTTGTATTTGGTTACAAACTAAAATTCAAAGCGCTATGTAAGGATTTTTCACTCACACTTATGTGGAGCCCGAAAATACTAATACTCTGCATCTATAATAAACATTTTAATAAATAAAATTAATACTTGTTGTTACGTGCTGTGCAAAATCATGTTGATCCATAAATTTCCACACTAGATCCTTTCTTCATGGTTTGAAAAACAAACTGATAAATAAGCTATCGATTCCTCGTGAATTCTTTCCATATGTTGGTTGTTAAAACATATTTTCCTTTAATTCTGGTTGGTATAATAGTGCAATAATTAGGGAATCCAGTTAATGTTATGTACATATCATATTGAATGGGAACATGTGTGATATATTTCATTAATTAAACAATAGTTCAACAATTTCTTGTTTTTGTGCATTAAATGCACCTAAGAAAATATTACCATTACTTTATTTCATGTGTTCAAGGCGCCTTAGTCACTAGATGGGAGCACCATGTGTCAAATTCCATAATAATCCACTATAGGCTTGATTTAATAGAAAATAGGTTGTTATAAGAACATTTTTTGAAGCAAACATGCAGCTACAAGTTTTTATAGCAAATAGTCATAGTTTCATAGAAAACAGTCTTTATTTTGTAGCAAACAATCATAATTTCGTAGTAGACTATTACAAACAATTTTGTAGTAGAATGTTATAGACAATTCCATAACATATTGTTTTGAACATAAGAACCCTGTATTTGTAGCAAGAGATTTTAAATATGTGGAAAGAGATGTGCAATGAATATGATTGAAGAATCCATAGCATGTGAACCTGTTTAAGCCTCAAAAAGCGTTGCTTACAACATTGGGGAAAACCACCTAGTCCGGACCTTGGTTGGCAGTTCCTTTTCCATTTGGTGTAGGGGCTTTGACTGGGGATAATGGGACTAATTTCCCAATATAAATTATGATTTTGTTGATGGGGTGATATATGATAGTTTGGAGGAATGTTTAAGCTAAAAGTAATATAATCAAAACTAATAATCACATGCATATATCCTAATTTAAACACTATCTAGCTATGACTATACCTGGGAATAAAATTAAAATATGTGATCTACAATAATGTCCTAAAGCAATTGGTAATATAGATCATTCAACTGCAATAAGAAGTGAAATTGCTCGTTTCAGATAAATAGTTAGCAAAAACGATTGTGAAAGATATATCGCATGAGAAATTATTCATATATTCAACATAAAATTTAGGCCATCACCATACAAAAGTGCAATAATGCTAACCAAGATTTAAACTTTCTTACATAAACAATTTGAAGAAAAATTATTGCTTAATACATAAATGAAACAAAATCACAAGATAAAAGTACCATTTGTAATAAGTTTTGCTCATGTGTTTTAGCAATATCGACCTACTTCCAATCAATCCAACACCATCTAAGAGTCCAAAAGTGCAATTTCAGTAGAATAGGCCAGATAAAATGAAAATAAATCTTGTTCCATTCATTTCACCAGAACTTCCTCAAAGGGACAAAAGTGCATGTTTTGAAGATTGTTTCTGATAAATTTTTTGGACCCCTCTCTAAATGCATGAGAGGGGTTTAAATACTAAATACTAAATCCTAAAAATAGATTATTACAAAAATAGTTGAGGAGGTTTACACGACCTTCCTCACATTATGCAAAACAAAAACTAAAATAAAAATAAAACATGGTGACTAACTCCTTTGTGTTTGATCTTTGAGATCACAGATGTCTGTCATTAGTTTGAGTTCTGTCGGTTGGCCGATTGCAAATTTCAACTGCCCATTGAACACAACATCAGTCAGTGTTGGCACCATTTTTTGCATGGAAGTGGTTAGGCATTGTAGGGTCATCCAATAGTTGTAAGGTTTGTTAGAGTCGGTCTTGTCAGTCCTCCATCAAAGATCAAAACTCTTTCTGCATTTCATTTTTAGGAGTCCCGCTCCATTCACCCAGCTACATTCTGCTAGGGGCATGCCATAATCTGACGGAAAAGGTCATGCTAGTCATTTCCCCTCATGTCTGGCTCCTGCTAGCTTAGGTCTTTTGTAAATGATCACTAAAGTCCATGACAGTCAAGGTCTGGTCCTTTAATGGACAAAAGTCATTTTCGATCATTAGGTCTAGGTATTAATCAATTTGGTCTTAAACCATGTCTAATAAAGCCATGCAGGCCAGAGTGAGGCCCTTACAAAGTTATGATTCAGATAGTTTCATCGTCATGTCGATAGATTACGACTGTTCTTCAAAACTCTATTTTGAAGAAAAGTCAAACAGTGTGTCATTTGTGATAAAATTTTCAAAAAAGTCGCCAGTTGATTTCTTCAGGTGCAGTCATGGTTTCCGTGGCCAAATGCCTTGTCATGCAACCCCTGCAAAAAGTGCCGAAAATTTCATCATTCTAGCTAAAAATTCAAAGGAAAAAGTGAAATTCAGTGTTGCATTAAGTTTGTGAAAAAAACCAAAATGAAACATTAGCAAAGTGGGTTTTGGAGAAGAAAAAATTAAACCCATAACTTCAAAGTCTTTATATAATAATTTCCACAAGGAAACAAGGTCATTGTGAAAATCAAGCTTATTGAGAAACATATGAAAGTGTTTGAGAGTGAAAAGCACGCGTTTGGAGGGAGTTGGAGTCTTTTTCAGGAGCGCGGCGCACACACAGAGGGGTGCAGCGCACACAGAGGGCACGACACACATAGAGCCACCCCACAGTGCAAAGTTTATACGGGCGCGGCGCACACACGAAGCGTGGCGCACTGGGTTTGTTGCGCGGTGCACACCCGTGAAGGCCCGAAATCGTGCCAAACTTGCAATCAATCACCTTGAAACCTCTCCAATTGATAGGTAGGGTCTACATCGTGCTTGCTCATCAAATTTTTGTGAATGTTATGGTGGTTCATGGCTATGTATAATTGCAACAAAAACTCATAAAACCAACCACTAAAAAAACATCAAAGCCATGGTTGCTAGGTTGCAAACTTGTGATATTGATGCCAAGGCTCCGTTTTCACCCCTCATTTTTCCCTATCCCCCCTTTCTCATTTTTTCCTATTATCCCTACCCTAAAACACTACCAAACCCTATTCCCTATCCCTCCAATCATTGGTCAATGTAAACCCCAAAACCCTACCCTATCAAATCCCCAATCCCTCCTACATATCCCTAAACAAAACTTCTCCCCATAACCCCTATTCCCATCATATTATTCCCCTCCTAATACTCCCT
>APFE030768985.1:78052-118435 GCA_000404065.3 Pinus taeda | reverse complement strand
TACTGTAATTTCTTGAGTTTCTTTGTGTTGTGGAGTCTATAGCTTAGGTGCTTGTCCCTATATATGGATCTTTTTATTAAAATGCTCACATTCTTTCTCTAAATCAATCACCGAGGGCTTTATTAACTAGGTGGAGGTGGAGTGAATTCCAACTTGTTTCTTAGTTGCTGTTTTCTTAGCTTCTTTTTTCTGTAGATATGGTTGTACCCTTTTCCGAATTCTTACCTTCACTTCCCCCATTATGTGACTGTTGTTCTAAGTGTTCTGATTCCCTGCTAGACTTCTCTTGGGACTCTACATTGGAATCATCTTTAGAAGTTTCTCTAGAGCTCTCGTCTAAGCTTATGTTGGGAGTTGGCTCCCTTATTGGTTCAAATTGTAATTGGTCCAATGGGACCTTTAACAATCTCCTTTCTCTGTATTCATGAAAGGCTTCAAGCTCTTCTGGGTCAAAAATTAGTGATGCCATGTGCTTCACATCTGTGAATGTATCTTTCTATAGTAAGACGTCATCAAATGCATATTCCTCATGAGTGAATGGATTTACTTTCACCAGGGTAGTGAAGGCATTGGCAGTGTCATTTGGGTCATAATTCCTTCCTAGGAATTTAGGTAATTTTAGAGATTTCATGATCTCCTCTTCTTTGCATGCATGCCCAAAATCGTGTACCGCAAATGCTCCACAATGTAATGGAAATGTAGGACAAATGGCCTTTTTTAGCTCCTTTAATCCTTTGCTCAGCTCACCCTCACTCGTTGTTTGGTAGGTTATCTCTCTAGCTATCAATTTGTTAGGACATAGTATGGGAGGACATGCAGTGAGGCAATGCTCCTGAATACTCTGATATATGTGAATGTTTCCTCCCCGAACCACCTGGCCACTGGGAGGATATCTACTTCGGCTTCCTTAGAAAACCTAGGGGAATTTTGATTGTAAACCTGTTTATGGATAGGCAACATGACTCCATGACAAATTTTGTATAAATGGGGGTGAAACTGAGACTCCCACATGTCCTTATGATATATATGAATGGGAAGTGGATCCTTCATAGTCCACTTCCATCCCATGATAAGAACTTTTGAACCAAAACAAATTGCATCCATCACATAGGCACTCACAAAAAATGGAGGGTAAATCCTCGAAGAGATACTCCTTTTCCTCCTATAATCGATTATCACCTTTACTAAATTATCAGACAGAATTTGGGCCCAATTCATTATGGTTGTGTTTATGGCTGCATCTATTAATGGTATCCATTTTGGTGAAAATTTAGTGCTATCGGGCTTGCCAAACATCCTACATAGCATGGATGCTGCAAAACTATAAGGGGGAGAAACAGATGCAGTAGATTACATACCCACTTTGCCCTTTTTGATCTTGCCCTCATTTTTCGACTAGGTCCTCGTGACATCTGGTGGGTCCTTGTTCTCTTTGGCAAACTTCACAAGGAGTTGTTTGTTGTAGATCATTTGTGGCTCTGGAAGGTTGTACATAAGCCGAAGGTTGTATGGCGAAAAAGATCCCATAACATTTTAGTTGCTATTCTTAAATTCTTTGTCTGAGATATTGACCTGGTCAATTATCCACTTGACCATATCTGTATAAGGGATTATCATTGGTCATGTGGCTATGTGTGTAGAAATGAGCATGCTGTCTCAAAAATGGAAGCATTTGAAGAAACATTACCATCAGTTGTGACCTTTGTTTCCAGAGGTCTTGGTTCCTCTTCTTCTAATAAATCGTACATGGTTTCCCACGCAGAGGTTCCTCCTTCTTTGCTGCACATAGTATCTATGAATAAATGAGTCATTTATAATTTCTTAGAGACAAATGCCTTTCCCTCCTTCACCATTGCTCTCAAAGACTCCTTCTGGGGATTTTTCCTGAAAATGGAGAAAAACAACAGCTATTGAATATACATAGATAAGAACGAATGTAAGATGGAATAATACAGATAACTTGAAAAGATGATGAGAAAGGAGTTTTATTTGAATGCAAGTGAGAATATATTGTATCATGCTGAATGGATTTTTACACACAAATGCCATTAACCTTTATTAAATGCCCACTAATGGTTCATTATCTCTTGGATTTATTGCTCATTAATGTCCGCTTCGTAAGTCAGGAAGAAAGCTTCTAGGGCGGTGAGCCTTTAATTTGAGAAAATGCCGATTTTTCAATTGTGATGCAATATCACAAATCGCATTATCGCATTATGTTTGTGTGCTTTCCTTATCGTTTCTTTTGTTTCTGCGAGATGTGAAATGCGGGCCGCTTACTATTGTTTCCAAAATATAGCTTATTTATAACTTTTTCTTGTGTAAATCCCTTTTTATTAAGCAGCGAACATCAATACTCGTTGGTAACGTATCTTAGGAGTCGGTCCAGGGCTCAATCACATTTCAATATCTCACTGGATGGTAATTTTGCGACGTTCTTTTTAATATCAGAAGTATGATGCGATAAGGGACATGTTGTGATCACAATTTCGCATCTCGTGCGTTTTAAGGTAACCCATTAAGGTGCGCCTTCTAAAAATAGTGATATGCGATGTGGGCCTTATTTTCAATATGAAATGCCTTAGGAATTAGTTTATATAAGAAACGTACTAGTTTTGAAGTGTTTTATTATGGAGTCCTCTTTTGATCCCTTTTCGATAGTTTTGGTGGATTAGCAAGGCTTTCAATCACCTTGATCATGCGATATGCCAGAAAGACAAACTTTTACTAGCTTTTTTAAAGGTGTTTGATTGATATCTTGTTTTATTCCAAAATTTAATTAAGATGCTTAGATGCTAAACTGATTGTTGAAAGGATTTTTTAATGGATCCCCGTTTATTAATGTAATATTGACTACTACTATTAACAAATGGGGGGTTGTTGAATAGCACAACAATTGGCGATTCACTTGGAAGAACTAGTTATCTCTGAGAGTTTTTTGAAATTTCTAAAAACTTCCAAAATAAAGATGGTTTAGAAAATAAAAATTACATGAAATATAAGGTAAGTAATATTTCTCTTTGATTAATTAAACATCATCCACTTAACTATCATTCTTTTGATTATCCTCTTACATAAGAAAGTTACTTTATCTACATCAGTCATTACTTGGTTTTAAAGATAAAAATAGGGAGACTCTTAACAGATCAGTTTTTGGTATACTCAGTTGTCATAGGTAGAGCCTCTACTGCCAGCGAATGTTCATAGCCTCGACAGGGTTACCTTTCAACCAACAATGATTCAGTATCCCACCTAGGTTAGAATGCAATTTTTAAAGATAAGCTCAGATTTGTATACTTATTTCCTTTTAATTTTCTGAAATAATTCTTTTTCTTTAAAATTTAATATTTTATCCCTTAAAGGACAATGTCTTGGTTTGGTGACCAAAATTGACAATGCCATTCACTTGATTATAAATTAATTGAACAAGCTGGCTCTTAATGAGACCCCTCATCTTTTGATGAATACAATCTCAAGCCATTACTCTGTTTTGATATGAAGTATTGGTAATGTCAGCTAGTTATAACCCTATGATCATGGTAAGTCGGCTCTTGATGAGGCCTCTTATCCTTTAAGTTTAAGTATATTTTAGAATTACACTCTAAAAATGAAAACTGAATAGATGGGGAGAATCATTGGCTCCTTAAGAGCTTCTGGATGACAATTATAGAGTTTAAAGATGCTTTTCTGTAAAGAGACTTTGCTTTGTTATTGATACTTTTCTTGATTGATATAGAGGCAAGGTTCCTTTTTGAAGTTAAGTTTCATCAAAGATCAAATAATTTTGGCAGAGAACAAGCAATTTCAGAGCAACATAACTTAACCTTACATTTTATGTGTGAAAGTCATTTTCACAACAATCTTTACTTATACAAGCGAAACGTAAAAAAATAAAAAGGGACTATTATTTGCAAAGCCAAAAGTAAATGTTCTTCAACTAGTATTATTCTTTCTAAAATAAAAATAAAAATAAAGGCAATAATATACAAGGTATAGAAGAGATCATCTTCTATGGAAAATATTTCTTTAAGATCTACCCATTGACAGGTAGAGATTCTCTCTTGCTTGATAAATCCTACAATAAAAAGGTTGATGGGCCTATTTGTTCCACAATCTGAAACGGGCCAAGCCACATTTGTTGGAACTTGGTATGCTTACCTTTTTCTTCGTGGGCTTTATCCCATTTCAATACTAAGTCTCTAAGTTGAAAATATTTTGAACTTACAGAATTTGAATCAAAGCAAGCATTGACTAACTGTTGATGATGTGCGTGTGTGATTCTGGCCTTTTCCCTTTCCTCTTTGAGCTTAAGGATTTGTAACTCTCTAACTTGCATAGAAGAGGAAGGGGTTTCTTCAATGAACTGAATTAGGGCTAGAGAGGAAATAGCTACATTTGTAGGTAGGACAACTTCTTTCCCATAGACCAAATTAAAAGGAGAAGTGCCAATGGAGGTCTTCTAAGTTATTCAATCTTCCCATAGAGAAAATATTAAAGACTTATGCCAGTTCTTCTAATTTTGGTCAACATTTCATTTAATAATCCTTATGAGTATTTTTTGTAGATTTAGCTAACCCATTTCCCTGTGGATAATAGTTAGCAGAGTATTTAAGCTTAAAACCTCTTTTAAGAGAAAATTCTATCATAGCATTGCCTGAAAAATAAGATGCATTATCAAACATTAGGGCATATGGCAAACCAAATCTGGTAATGATAAATTGATCAATGAATTCAATTATGTTTTCAGAATTGGCTACCTTGAGTGGAATGGCTTCCACCCATTTTGTGAAGTTTTCAGTTGCTATAAGGATATATCTATGCTGCTTAGAAGAGTGAGGAACAATCTCACCTATTATTTCCAATCCCAATTGCTCAAATGGATGTTCAATATTGACTGGGTATAATGGTAATGTATGTTTTCTCTGTCTCCCAGCAGCTATTTGAAAAACTTTACATCTCCTTACATAACTGTGTGTATCCTTGAATAATGTTGGCTAGTAATAGCCAGCATGCATGCTTTTATGTGCGGTGGTATCTCCTCTGAAATGTCCACCAGCTGGTCCATCATGGAGTTCCTGCTACACCTTCTTTGCCTCAGATTTTTTGAGACATCTAAGTAAAACATAATCATAATTTATTCTAAACAACACATTATTGACGATTTGATATTGTTTAGCTTTTAGCCTCAAGGTCCTTCTCTTCTTATAATTTAATTGCGTTGGGGAATTACCCATTTCTTAAGTAAAATATGATATCAACATAACTTGACTCAGTGTTTTTAAGGATTACCTCATAGACTTGTACATCATCACCCAAGTCTTGCAGTGTTGATAAATTAGACGCTCCTGCTAACATCCTGCAAAAACCTTGACCTTTTACAATTTTCGCTGGTCTGACTTCAATGTCATATTCTTGCAGAGTTGTCACCCAATTTTCTCTCTTCTCACCTACATCCCTTTGTATCAACAGATTTCTCACTGCTGAGAATGGCACTATTACTTTAGTGTGGGTTTTGAGGAGAAAAGGTCTGAAGTGCTTTATTGATTTGAAAACAACAAAAGCTTGTTTTTCGACATCTGAGTAATTCAATTTAGCCCCCTGCAAATTGGAGCTAAAGAAAGAGATTGGGGCTTCAAATTTTTCTTCATTGACTTGTGTCAATATGGATGCATACGATTTCTCAAAAGTGAAAGTATATAGAATGAAATGATTTGAAAAATTCGGAGTTGCTAAAGAGGGAGCATTAATGATTGCTTGTTTAATCAAATTAAAAGCTTCATGTTCTATGTATCCCCATTTAAAAAGAGAAATTTTCTTTATCACAGATTGAAGAGGTAAAAATATTCGTGAGAAGTCAGTGACAAATCTTTTAACAAAATTTATCTGACCTGGGAAAGAATGCATGGATTTTTGTTATGAGGTAAAGGAATTTCAAAGATTTCTTTTATTCTATCAGGGTCAATGTGAATCCCTACTTTGGATACAATGAATCTGAGGAGTTTTCCCTCACTTAACACGAAGAAAGATTTCTTAGGATTAAGAGAAATTCCATACCTTTGACAACACTCAAAGATTTGTTTTAAATCTCTCATATGATTACTGCGTTTTTTGGAATATACAGTTATATCATCTAAGTAGATTACTACTGATTTTACTAAACCTTTGAAGGCTATGTCCATGGCTCTTTGGAAAGTAGCACCAACATTAATTAGTCCAAATGGCATCTTCTGATAAGCATAAGTGCCCCATTTTATCCTGAATGTAGTTTTCAGCTGGTCATCTGGATGTACTAGGATCTGATTATAAACTTAGAATCCATCCAGGAAAGGCATTAGTTCTGAGCCTACAACTGATTGCAATATCTGTTCCATAGGAGGCAATGGAGAGTTTTCCTTCTGATAGGCTTTGTTGAGATTGCGGAAGTCTATACATATTCGAATACCACCGTTCTTCTTTCTGACAGGGACAAGGTTGGAGACCCACTTGGAATTTCTAACAGGGAAAATAATCTTGGCTTTCAGTAGTTTGTTCAATTTAGATTTAATCTGATTTTCTAAATTAGGATGGATTTTTCTTAATTTCTGTTGAACAGGATTTTCATCAGACGTCATGGGGATAGTATGTTAAATAATAGAAGTGTCATACGTTTTAAGATCTTCATAGTTCCATGCGAAGACATTCTTATATTTCTTCAACAAATGTATAAAGAATGATTTCTCATCTGACGTAAGTTCGAGGCCTAGGTTAATATTTTGAGGTTTAAGGTCAGTTCCAAGGTTAATCAATTCAAATCTGAGAGTTGAACTCTAAAGTTTTGAATTGGTGGGTCATTTGAATCTGTCCTTGAGGTCATATAAATCTTCTAACTTAACCATAGACTTTGGTATAACATTCTTGGCTGTTCTTGCTTAAGTTGGTTGTCATACTGATTTTCGTCAATTATCTGGTAATCATAAGAGCCTTCTGAAGGAAAAAATCTTATGATATTTGGATCGTTATTAAAGACTTTCCAGTTGGTGATATTGTCCGGAATAGAAGGCCTAAAAATCAATTCAATAGAAAAGCAATCAGGACTATAATATCCTAGTGGAATAAGCTTGGAAGCCACATTAGCTAAGAGATTGGTGCTTGTGTTTTGGAGTCTCGAAATAGTGGAAATATTAAATGTTGTAAAGTGGGAAGTCAGGTGTTGGACTAACGACTGATAATGCTTCAAATGTACAGAAAAACAATGTATAGTATTTCTTACCTGTTTTATCACAATTTCTGAATCTCCAAACACTTGGAGGTGTTTGATATTAAGGCCAATGGATTTATACAAACCTTGAACTAATGCTTCATATTCAGTAGTGTTGTTTGTGCAATCAAGTTCAAGTCTACATGCTAACATAGTATTTTCCCCTTTTGGGCTAACTAATATGCATCCTTCTCCTGCTCCATCATTGGATTTAGACCCATTAGAAAATAATTTCCAAAATAAAGAGCTAACTATAGGTTTATCTACAAAATTTACACACTTAGAAGTATATGTTTGGGAAAAGTTTTCAACTTGAGATACAACAGAGTTTTCCAAGAAAGGTGAAGTATAAGCATTAAAATTTCCTAGAAATGATTCGACTGAGTAGTTTCCGATGATATTGTTGCTATATGGCACCGGTTCATTTTCTCCTTCTAGATCTGTGACTATGTACTTTTGATGTTTTTCACGATCAACCCTTATTTGATTTGGCTTGCCATTATAGGGAAACCACATGTGAGACCAGTCAGTTGCGAAATAACCATGAAGCTTTTCTGGCCAGTCCCTACTAAGGATTAAGTTGTAGAACTCAGGAATATCAGCTACAAGAATGTCAATGACTTGACAAACTTTGGGGTTTGACGAGAGTCTGATGGTTACTTGATTACATTCCCCAAAAAATTTGACTTGAGATTGATTTAACTATACAATGTGTACAACCGATTTTTGGGCCTGAACATTCAACTTTGCACAAACTGTTCCAGTTAAAATGTTAGATGAAGCTACTGAATCAACTAAATAGTTGTGTAAGTTTCTATTAAAATTTTCAAAAGTAAGGAGAAATGGAGAAGTATGGGATTTCAATCTTCCTCTAATCAGGGCAATGTCGGTTGGATCAATTTTGTTTAAAGAGGTGCTAGGGGGTCTTCCCATTTCTTGGGCAGCTTGTGAAATCACAACAACAGAAAGAGGTGAAGTAGGTACTGCTTTGAGTTCCTTAAGGAGTAGCTTTCGCTAATGTTTCAACTTGCTAAGCTCATGAAAGTTGATGTTTTCCCTAGTCTTTTTCATATCATCAACAATATTATATTCCATTTCATCAGATACTATCAAGGTTTTAGTTGAAGGTGAAGAATTCAATTGAGAAGGAGTAGTTTGAGTGGATTTTGGTGAAGATTTTTTTACCTGTTGTTTTGTCCTTGGGAGGTGGTGTTGAAGCCTTCTGCTTTAGATTTTTTTGTGGTAAATAATCAGGGTTTTTACTTTGGGTGGAAATAGGCAGTGCTTCTTGCATTTCTTCATTTGGAAGTATAAAATCCCACATTCCTTGTAACTCTGCCAGTTCTTCATCATCTGTTTGTTCTTCATTTGTTGAAACTTCATCTTCCTCTCCATCTGATTCAACATTTGATATATAATTTGGAGGTTTAGGATCAGCAGGGGAATTCCTTTTAAATGGTCTAAAAGATTTCTTAGAGGAAGTCTCTACTACCTGTTTTTTAATATTAACCATTTCATTAGACATGGTTTTGAGGAATTTTTGCAAACCTTCAAGATCAAAAGGATCTTTTGGTGGTTTCTTCTTGGATTCATCCCTAAAAGTCACTTTCTTGGATTTTCATTATTCTAATGCATTTTTCTTATCTACAGCTAGAATGTGTTTTTCTATAACTATTGCCTCTTTCATGTTTTCTTCCAAAGTTGGTTTGGCATCTCTATTGATGAAAATAGTTGTGTTTGAAGGGAGAGAAAAAATATACCACTCATTTTGGACCTCATCGCTGGGCTTAAATGGCACTGGTATCTTATTCAATAATTTATTGAAGCGAGAGTTGAAGTCTTTTATTGGTTCTTTAGGCTCGACTTTCAAATTGGAGAGGTCATTGATTAGGGTAGTCATGGATCTATCATCTCCAAATTTAGTTAAGAACTGCTCTTTGAAAGCATGCCAACTATTAATAGAACCTGATGGTAATGAGAAGTATGATGATCTTGTTGCTCCTTGTAAAGTATATGGAAATAATCTTACGACTGCATCTTCTTCTACTACTTCATTCAAGTTAATGGACAACATAAAATTGTTTATGTCTTCCTCGGCCAGTAGGCCATTTATCAGGATTGAACTTTGGTAACCATTTCTATGGATGGGATGGCAATGGATGTAAAGGCGCAACCATCCTAATAGCTCCTAGATTTGTCCATGGCCTTTGAGGAGGTTGAGCCATTGTTGGTATCCGAGAAGAGGAAGATGCGCAGTGGTTGAATGTGATTGGGTAAAGGAAGATGGAGTTCCAGTACCTGTGTGAATCACGATCTGAAGTGGTGAGGTGGATGATATGAATGGAGTGAATGAAGATGATGGTTTTGTTGATGAAAGAACCTCGCTGTGAGATTCATATGGTGTCTTCTTAGCTTTCTTATGACTTGGTAGAGGGAATTCGAATGGTGGGATTCCAAACTTTTCACTTTGTGCTCTAGTTAACCGTTGAGATGGGGTAAATTGAGAGGTAACTCTATCTTGGGATAACTCAGATTCTTATTGAAATATCAAAATCCCATGTAATTTATGAATCAAAGATTGGATTTCGAGGGCTTCAGTAGAAGAAGAATGATTTGGCTTCTTTGGGATTTCAACAGTGGGCTCTATAGTTGTCTTTACAACTTCTTGCTTAGGATTAGGAGATTTGGAATGCGATCGAGAAGTTGGAGATGATAGTGATGGATTTTTACTCTTAGAATGGCTTGTTGATTTGGATTTACTTTCCATTCATAGTCAAGACCTCCTTCTAGCACAAAAAATTTGAAGCCTTGAAAATCATTGCTTACAACATGGGGGAAAACCACCCGGTTCCGACCTTAGTTGGCAGTTCATTTTCCATTTGGTGTAGTGGCTCCGACTGGGGATAATGGGACCAGTTTCCCAATATAAATTATGATAATGCTGATGGGGTGAAATATGATAGTTCAGAGGAATGTTTAAGCTAAAATTAATCTAATCTAAACTACTAATCACATGCATATATGCTAATTTAAACACTATCTAGCTATGACTATACTCGGGAATAAAATTGAAATATGCGATCCACAATAATGTCCTAGAGCAATTTGTAATAAAGATCATTCAACTGCAATAAGAAGTGAAATCATTTTAACAATAATCCTTTCGGATAAATAGTTAGCCGAAATGATTGTGAAAGATATATTGCATGAGAAATTATTCATATATTCAGCATAAAATTTAGGCCATCACCATACAAAAGTGAAATAATGCTAATCAAGATTTAAACTTTCATACATAAACAATTTGAAGAAAAATTATTGCTTAATACATAAATAAAACAAAATCACAAGATAAAAGTACCATTTGTAATAAGTTTTCTCATGTGTTTCAACAATATCGACCTACTTCTAATTAATCCAACACCATCTAAGAGTACAAAAGTGCAATTTCAGTGGAATAGTCCAGATAAAATGAAAATAAATCTGATTCCATTCGTTTCACCATAACTTCCTCAAAGGGTTGGAAGTGCATGTTTTGAAGATTGCTTTTGATAAAATTTCTGGACCCCTCTCTAAATGCATGAGAGGGGTTTAAATACAAAATTATAAATCTAAGAATAGATTATTACAAAAATAGTTGAGGAGGTTTAAATGACCTTCCTCAAATTATGCCAAACAAAAACTAAAATAGAAATAAAACATGGTGACTAACTCCTTTGCATTTGATCTTTGAGATTGCAGATTTATGTCATTAGTTTGAGTTGTGTTAGTCGGCCGATTGCGAATTTCAACTGCCCAGTGAACACAACATTGATCAGTCCTTGCACCATTTTCTGAGTGGAAGTGGTTAGGCATCGTAGGGTCATCCACTAGTTGTAAGGTTTAACTAAATATTGCCAGTATGCTTCCCAGTTTAACCTGGTCATTTGCCTAATTGCTTCCTCTTTTTCTTCTGTTTCCTACCTCCACTATTGTTCGAGCTGTTTGACATTTGGAAGAAAACTTGGTATAGTTTCTACTACTAGGTTGGTGATATGTAAATTCTCATTAATGTTTTCAATAACATTGTTTGATGTTATTGTTGCGACTGTTGTTCCCTTTTCTGCTTGTCTTAGTCGAGAATCCCAGTCTGCAAATAGAATTTGTTTTTTGTGACTCCTCCAATTTAGGTAAATTGGCCTTTCTTCCATCCTCTGAATTTTGCCAGGTGATGAAGTTAGAAACTCTTTTCAAGACTTCATCATATTCAAGTATTATGTCAATGACTTGACTCATTAACTTGTCACTAGTCTCACAATAAGGACCCAATTGCGTGATCTTCTAGCATAGAAGTTCTTTTTGGTGCATTAGCTAGGAGTTAAGGCTGAGCGCTTCAATTATAAACTGATCAATTTTCAGACTATTCTTATACTTATCTATTATGGCTTGTATCTGCACTTCCTTTTCTACTAAGCTAGCTTGATGTTTTATTTGCATCTGCTTGAATTCTTGCTGGAGCTTGGCTATTTGCAATTCCGCTTGTTGGTTAGATTTTTCTTTCTCTAACTATTTTTCCAACAACATAATTTGATTTTCCTTTTCTATGAGCAACATTTATACCTCTGTTGCTTTATCAATAGTTGTTGTAGCATAGGCTCCTACAAACTGTGACAGTTTAATAAGGTTCTCAGATGGGTCGATGGATGAATCTTTCCTGACAATATCCATTGATTCATTATCGGGAGTAGTAGCAACTATAGCATCCAAATTTCTCTTATTTCTTTGCCTTTTGATGACAGCTTTGTGGGTTGGGCTATAGAACACATCTAAAGGAGGAATCTCCTCAATTCTCAAAACAATTTTCGGAGGTAGGAGTGACAAGAATGTGCTCTACCTCTTGAGTACTTACAATTTTCACCACTGTAATTTCTTGAGTTGCTTTGTGTTGTGGAGTCTGTAGCTTAGGTGCTTGTCCCTCTGTATGGAGCTTTTTATTAAAATGCTCCCATTCTTTCTCTAAATCAATCACTAGGGGTTTTGTTGACTTGGTGGAGGTGGATTGAATTCCAACCTATTTCTTAGCTGAGGTTTGCTCAAATTCTTTTTCTGTAGATCCAGTTGTACCCTTTTCTGAATTCTTACCTTCACTTCCCCCATTCTGTGACTGTTGTTCTAAGTGTTATGATTCCCTGATATACTTCTCTTGGGACTCTAATTTAGAATCATCTTTAGATGTTTCTTTGGAGCTCTTGTCTAGGTTTATGCTGGGAGTTGGCTTCCTTATTGGTTCAAACTATAATTGGTCCAGTGGGACCTTTAACAATCTCCTTTCTCTATATTCATGAAAGGCTTCAAGCTCTTCTGGGTCAAAAAGAAGTGATGCCATGTGCTTCATATCTGTGAATGTTTCTTTCTTCAAGAAGACGTCATCAAATGCATCTTCCTCATGAGTGAATGCCTTTACTTTCACCAAGGTAGTGAAGACATTGGAAGTGCCATTTTGGTCGCACTTCCTTCCTAGTAATTTAAGTAATTTTATAGATTTCATGATCTTCACTTCTTTACATGCATGCCAAAAATCGTGCAGCGCAAATGCTCCATGCTACATTGGAAATGTAGGCCAAATGGCCTTTTTTTTCTCCTTTAATTCTTTGCTCAGCCCACCCTCACTCGCTGTTTGGTAGGCTATCTCTCTAGCCATGAATTTGTCAGGGACATAATATGGGAGGACATGTGGTGAGGCAATGCTCCCAAATACTGTGATATATGTGAATGTTTCCTCCCCAAACCATTTGACCACTGGGAGGATATCTACTTCGGCTTCCTTAGAAAACCTAGGGGCATTTTCATTGTAAACCTATTTATGGATAGGCATCATGACTCCATGAATTTTTTTGTAGAAATGGGGGTGAAACTTGGACTCCGACATGTCCTTATGATATATATGAATGCGAAGTGGATCCTTCATAGTCCACTTCCATCCCATGATAGGAAATTTTGAACCAAAACAAATTGCATCCATCACATAGGCACTCATAAAAAATGGAGGGTAAACCCGCGAAGAGATACTCTTTTTCCTCCTATGATCGATTATTTCCTTTGCTAGATTATCAAACAGAATTTAGGCCCAATTCATATGGTTGTGTTTACGGCTGCATCTATTAATGGCAACCATTATGGGAAAAATTTAGTGCTATCGGGCTTGCCAAACATCTTACATAGCATAGCTGCTACAAAACTATGAGGGGGAGAAATAGTTGCAGTAGAGTACATACTCACTTTGTCCTTTTTGATCTTGTCATTTTTCGACCAGGTCTTCGTGACATCTATTGGGTCCTCGTTCTTTTTGGAAAAATTCTTGAGGAACAATTTGTTGTAGATCGTTTGTGGCTCTGGTAGATGGTACATAAGCCAAATATTGTCTGGCGAAAAATATCCCATAACCTCTTGGCTTCTATTCTTAAATTCTTTGTCTGAGATATCGACATGATCAATTATCCACTTGACCATATCTATATAAGGGATTATCTTTGGTTGCATGACTATGCGATGCAGAAATGAGCATGTTGTCTAAAAAATGGAAGCATCTGAGGAAACATTACCGTTAGCTGTGACCTTTGTTTCTAGAGGCCTCGGTTCCTCTTCTTCTAATAAATCCTACATGGTTTCCCACATAGAGGTTCCTCCTTCTCTGCTGCACATAGTATCTATGAATAAAGGAGTAATTTCTGATTTCTTAGACACAACTACCTTGCCCTTGTTTGCCATTGCTCTCAAAGACTCCTTTTGGGGATTTTTCCTGAAAATGGAGAAAAGAAACAAGTATTGAATATACAAAGATAAGAATGAACATAAGATGGAATAATATAGATAACTTGAAAAGGTGATAAGAAAGGAGTTTTATTTGAATGAAAGTGAGAAGATATCATATCATGTTGAACGAATTTTCACACATAAATTCCATTAACCTTTATTAAATAGTCACTAATGGTTCGTTATCTCTTAGCTTTATTGCTCATTAATATCTGCATCGTAAGTCGAGAAGAAAGCTTCTAGGGTCGCAAGCCTTTAATTTGCGAAAATGTCGATTTTGCGATTGCGATGCAATATCGCAAATCGCATTATTGCATTATGTTTGTATGCTTTCCTTATCGTTTCTTTTTGTTTCTGCGGGATGTGAAATGCAGGCTGCTTACTATCATTTCCAAAATATATCTTATTTATCAGTTTTTCTTGTGTAAAGCCCCCTTTATTAAGCAGTGAACATAAATACTCATTTCTAACGTATCTCAGGAGTGGGTTCAGGTCTCAATTGCATTTCGCAATCTCGCCGGATGGTAAGTTTGTGGTGTTTGTTTTAATGTCGAAAATGCGATGTGATAAGGGAGATGCTGTCATCACAATTTCACATCTCGCACATTTTAAGGTAACTCATTAAGGTGCGCCTTCTAAAAATAGCGATATGTAATGCGGGCCTTAGTTTTAATAATAAATGCCTTAGGACTTAGTTTATATAAGAAACATACTAGTTTCGAAGTATTTTAGTGTGGATTCCTCTTTTGATTGATGTTCTCTAGTTTTGGTGGATTAGCAAGGCTTTCAATCATGCTTGATCATGTGATATGCGGGAAAGGAAAACTTTTACTATCTTTTTGAAAGGTGTTTGATTGATATCTTGTTTCATTCCAAAATTTAATAAGGAAGATGTCTAAATGCTAAACTTATTTTTGGAAGGATATTTTAAAGGGTCCCCATTTATTAATGTAATATTGACTACTACTATTAACAAATGGGGGGTTGTTGAATAGCACAACAAAACCTTCGAAGAAGAACTTGTAACAACTTATCTATGTGTGAAATGATACCTCAAAAGTAAATACATCACACACTATGTTGTAACATGTCACACTTGAAAAATATTTTGAAAACAGATAAGGCAAGTACATCGGAATCAAAATATAAAAGGAATGAAGAAATATATTGGATTTACAAAGGAAACAAGTGTTAAAGCATTAACATCGGGCCTGAAATATATATGTTGCGTTTAAAAGTTCAATGGGTCTGAAATGATTATGGACAGTTGGTTCCACTCACAAGCATCGACTGCGATTTGCGATTGGGTTCCGAACCCGATATTATATATGCCATATTTTATAATGATGGCGGGTCTGAAAAGCCTTTATGCAGGTTCCTTTGCCAATTGCAATGAGCAATGGGGATTCTGGACCCGATAGTTTATGTGCTATACTTTATAATTCACCGCGTTCATCTTATTGTGGGTTGTAAAGATTTTTATTGATATTCATATATATTTTTTATTTACGTTGTTTTATATGAATTTCTATTATAAAGGATTATAATAGAAAGGACGGACTTGAAGCATATATATATTATATTTTAAAGCCCCGGCAGGTCCACAATCATCACATAACACTTTATATATATGTATATGACAAGTGTTGATTGCGATAGGCCAGATCTGATAGTGATATATATTATGTTATATAAGTCCAGCAGATCCGCAAGGCATATGAAAAACCAAATTTCAAGTTATAAGGTAGGTTTTTTGGCAGAGCCAAAATGGTAAATGGTTTTATTGGAGCTCACCCAATCCTAGTCAACATTCAACATGCAACAGTCAGGTGGAGAGAGGAAACCGCCCATTTTAGGCGGGTATTCTCCGGGCTTATGTCCCACCCAAAACCTTTACAAACCATCCGATCTGAAAAGTGTAGATCAACGGCGGGAAAGTATACCTCCAAAATTGCGCGAAGGCGGAAAAAGTATGTTTTATAATATATTTTCATTGTAAAAGGTTTACAATAGAAAAGCACAGGTATAAAGGATTTATGCATAAGTCCAACACTTTCATAGTTATGTGGCCTAAGGGTGCATAAGTTAAGTTTTACAGTGATTTTCGGGCCAATTACGACTTGCGATGCAAGTCAACGAAGCGTTGAACGAGCGAATTTGACAGGTTTATAAAGTAGGATTAACTCTTTTGAGTTCCGGATTAATCAGAAGTTCACATTAATTTCACTATGTAAAGTGGAAAATCAGGGTTAGAGTTGAAGCTGAAGAAGAAGACAACCTGATATGTTTCTTTGGATTTTGGCCAATCAGAATGCCCATGTAAGCCCAGGATTATAAAAACTAAACACATTTCATTGTGGCTAAAACAAATTAAGCATCATTAGGGCATTTACAGAGGAATTTGGTAGTGGATCAATAGAGAAAGCCAACAATTATCATCCCCTTCTGAATCCAGTTATGTTCTTATTATTTCATGTTCTTTGAGGTGTCTTTTACCCTCTGTAAAATTCTGTAATAAGTTTTACTTCATATAGTTAGAAAAGTAGTTAAATAAATTGGGCAGTTTCATAAATCAACAATTGTTCCATAATGTATAAAAAGAGGAAAATTTACTAAGGGTTGGAATTTTGGAGAACCCGGAGACTAGGCCACTGTATTCCTGATACCTTCGTTGATTAATGAAAGGATCAGAAGTTTCAATGAGTTGTTGTGTATAATTTTGTAAGCCTCTCTGTCGTGTGTCATGCTATTTTTTCTTCTTTTCAAGTATAGTAATGAAGTGGCAAGCCTTTATTTTCTTATGTAGATAAAGTTAAAATTCCTTAAAAGAGTGCTCCTATACTTGAAGTCCTCACTTCCTTTCTAAATTATAGATAATAGTTTTTGTGAAAGACCAACATATTTTCTATGATTCAGTTCTCATTATCATAATTCTTCTAAGTTACAGATAGTAGTTTCTGTGAAAGATCAGCATATTATCTTTAACTTCTCCTTCAAACTTTCTTCATTCATCATTTATATTTGACAACAAATGGCATTCTGAGATGTTTTGGTCATACATGTATTAAGAGTTAAAGACCAAGTTTTCCAGGTCCTTCATTTGAGAACACAACAAACAATAAGTGACAGTAAACAAATATTTATTAATGTCTTAAGGGCAATTTCCCCACAACTAGGAAATTGGTTTCTTAAGGAACAACATTAATTGGCGCCGCTACCCGGGAGAGAAGACAAGAAGATTTTTTCCCTAGGTTTCCATATTTTCCTCTGGTTTTTCAGTGAGGAGGAAATATTTGGTTGTTTTGAATCAAAGCAATCACTCTGGCTTCAAGAAGGCCCCATACAATACCAGACACTTCACAAAAGAAGGTTCAAGCTCTTTTAGATCCCGAAACACTGGTTTCAAGGAGGGTTAGGAAGTCTAAGATCTCAACTACACCAATTCCTACATTGTTTGCATCAAGAAACAACTTATCTGAAT
This sequence comes from Pinus taeda, assembly GCA_000404065.3. Lineage (NCBI taxonomy): Eukaryota > Viridiplantae > Streptophyta > Pinopsida > Pinales > Pinaceae > Pinus > Pinus taeda. The sequence continues at coordinate 100,925 of APFE030768985.1, read as the reverse complement.
GTTCATCTGATAGAGAGTCGTATTTTTCATCATCTTCATTTCAAGAACCTAGCTATCAAGACCAATCTTTTGAGTCTGTTACTTTTCATTTACCTGTTGTAATTATTCAACCTCAACCAATAACCACATTATCTCCTTTACACATTCCATTTACCTCTTAATCAAGTTCCACATCTGTTGGTAATCAAAGTTCAATAAACATGGTAGTACCTACATTCGTGATGAATAGGTAGTACCTACATTCGTGATGAATAGTACCTACATTCGTGAGAGAATCATGTGTCAGTATTTTTGAATTTTGCAGATAGCCTAAAAGTTGAACATTTAGATGTTATTCTAAGACTTTTTGTTCAGTCCTTGGATGGAGAAGCAAGAAAATGGTTTAAAGGACTTCTAAATAATTCTATGCCTTCCTGGGAAGAGATGGAACGTTTATTCATCCAAAAAATGGGGAGAAAAAAGAGACCATGGATATTCATTAATAGAGTTTAATGCCATAAAGAAGAAGTCTGATGAAATTGTGGCCAAATTTGTCAGAAGATTTAACAAATTGTACAATAGTCTCCCAGCAGAGATTAAGCCTCCTTCTGCTGGTGCCAAAATAACTTTTGCAGGGGTTTTTGAATCAAGTTTTGGATTCACATTAAGGGAAAGAAGAGATCCAACCCTTGATCAAATCCAAATAGATGCTTTAGAGATAGAAGCGAATCTGGTGGCTATAGGAAAAGCACCAGAAACATAGCCTACCCTAGACAAGGGAAAGGCAAAGATAAAACCCTCTCAAAGTCATTCATTGGAGGATATGTGTGATGTAATTAAAATTTTGTCAAATAAGGTAAATAAATTAGAGTTAGAAAATAAGAACTCTTAGAGACAAACACAGTATAATAAGAACTTTAATCCCAAATACAGAAGATAACCTTTGAAAATCTTACAAAAGGAAAGAAAAGATCAAAATCAAATTCAAGCACCATTATATATAGAAGTAGATCCTGGTGAAGAACAACCTAAAGATCAAATTTCTACATTATATGCAGTTGATGAAGATGAACTCGACATTGAAGGAGAAGAGTATGTGTATGATGAAGTAGATGCTATTCATGATGAAAATGAAATTGATGAATATTGGAAACAATTCCTTGATTTTATGCAAGCTGAACTACATAAGAAATATGACCTGAGATCTAGGAAAAGATCAAGAAATCAAGAAAATGAAAGTGAGCAGCAAGATTCAACTTCCTCACCAAAGGTGACTCCATAAGAATATTAGCCTGCAAAACAAGTAAATAAAGGAAAGCAACAACAAAATGCAAATGGCAAGGCACAGATACTTCGAGGTGAGTCTTCTCAAGATCAAACTGGAAAAATTCCTTTGGAGAAACTAGTTTCAATTCCTCAAATAATTCCAGTCATCAAGAAAGGTGAATATGAGAATGAAAAGACCGCTAAATAGGGTCACTTGTTTAGTCTTACCAAGGAGTTGGAAAAGGTAAGAATACAAGTTCCCCTTACAGAATTGGAAAAAACACCTACTTATCAAAATGAGATTTCTGAGTTTATTAATTTAAAAGAAAATGAGAGTGACATTGTAAATCTGCAAGAAGATAAACAAGTAGTGGTTTTTGGTCCACATGTAGAGGAAGTAGATTCTTCAATACCTCCTTTTTATATTTCCCTATTGGTTCATGATTTCCTCTTAGATAATTGTATGTTTGACTCGAGAGCTTCACATAATCTTATGCCTTTGTCAGTGATGAAGCAACTAAATCTATAAGTGACCAAACCTTATAGGGATTTGTATTTGTTTGTTTCAAACAAGGTCAAATGTCTGGGGGTTATTAAGGATTTGGCAGTGTCAGTAGCCCAAATTCTAGCTAGAAGCTTGGTCATGGATGTTGTAGTAGCAAATATTCCTACTAGATTTGGAATGCTTCTATCTAGGTCCTGGGGGGATAAATTGGAAGGTGTTTTGAAGCTAGATTTTACATATCCTGTTATACCAATTTTTGGTGGGGAGGAGAGGAGATTATACATAGTGCTAACACTCAGGTTGTCCCTAAGCTCCTGAAGGGATACGGCCGAGGTAACCACAAACCAATCTTTGGATTGCAGGATCTAGCCCACCTGCAATTAGAGAGGGATCTCTCTTACTGATTTAGCTTTGTTGATGATGATTTTAGGCTAGCTATTTGGTTCAGTGGGTTTTGTCGGTGTTTGGGTGGAAGGTAGATGTAAAGAGGATAATTCCAAACAGAGAGGCAAGGGACAGTGTGATAAATTTCAAACCATTGGGCTTGGAGTCATGGATTAAGGCTTGCTATTGCGTTTTCTTGGTCACAAGAGGGTTATGGAGCAAGATAGCTACACATGAAACAATACCGACTTGCTGAAAATATGGGATGAAAGTTAGAGATGAAAGGCAATCAAGAATCTTTCATCAACTAACAGGGAGGAGAGGTGAATGAATGGTTATCTAGGAGCAGTTAAGAATTCCTAAACTAACATTCATATGTGAAATAAACAGTGTAAACATGATCATTTAAGTATGCATATTCATAACCATTCCTGATGAAAATATGAAGAAATCGCAGAAATTGAGCCTAGGGTGCAGCCAAGCAAATCCTAAACTATTCTTGTTTTCTGCAATTCAGATGGTGGATTGATGATAAAACAAACATGAAAAACTAAACAGAGTTAAGGAAACACTTATTGAACCATGTAGAAGCACAGGAATTCCATAGTCACTCTTCGGCCAGTTAAACACAGCAGACAGTTTCAGAATCCATGCATTTCAACAGTCTTTGATTATGGAAATTATCACATTTACAGTGTGAGTCTCTGCTCAGGCAAAATATCAAACCAAAAAAGACCAACCAACCAACCCTTACTACATTTTTTAGGGTGGTATATATAGGAAAAATATCTAAAAGTATTTATTACAATAGACCTAAACAGGTCTGCAAGGGAAAAGCTTTCTAAACCTAACTTATGCTGGAATTAAATGTAAGTAAGTCTTTTTTGGGCTGCGCCAAAGGCAGCTGGATCAAAAAGTGAATTGATGTGGTGTCCTCTGAGACTTGGTGCAGTGGTTCTGTAATAACTATGCATTGAGTTCTGGTCCATTGATCTTCTGTGAGTTTAATGTGCAGTCATTTGTGCTGGTGAGCTTTGAATGGTTCGTTAACTGCTTCTTGACTTTTAAGGCTTTCTTTTAATGCTTCATTCGCCTCGAGCCCTGAGAAGATCTCCTCTGATACACTTCGCCGCTACACTGATACTCTTTGACATGGCTTCTATCTTCACAACTGCTCTGATACTCTTTAACCTATGAACCTGGTCTCTCTCTGTCTTTTGATACATTTAAATTAGCAAAACCGGGCTTTTTTTGCCATTTTCGGTGCAAAAAGGGCCGAGGAATCAAAATATTCCCTAAAGATTCTCCATTCCGGGGCTCCGAAGCTTGACTTTTGTTCTTGCGCATTTTTCCGTTTTTTTGGCTGCTGATGTCAGCATGACATCAGTGGTACGGCGGATGACGTCAGCATGATGTTAGCAATGGGGTCCTCTGATACGGATGTGACGTCAACAGGGTGACGTGGTAGTACGGCAGGGTGATGACGTGGCGGGACACGGTGGCAGGGTGACGTCAGCCAGGCACAGGCATGAAGGGGTGAGGTGGAGGTGACGTGGCAGGGTGACGCGGTGCTCCTGTCATGCGAGGGGAGGGCGGTTTTGATGTTCATCGGACCGCTTTTGATATGGAGGCAGTTTCTGTCAGGGGCGGCCCGATGAAATGGGATGCCGCCAGCTGTCCAGGTGTACAATAGTAAAACCGTCGGACATCGGGTGCTAACGCACCAACACAAAAGGGCGCCCGATATGAACGAGGGCTGTCGGATCTGGGAGGGGTGATCCGACGGTGGTCGGGAGGGGAAGATGGCTGAGGTTTAGTGAAACAGTGTGTGCGTTAGATTTTAATATTTGCGGCCGTGGGTGGGTTTCAAACTTTAGGCTAAGGGCTAATGGGTTTCGGCGCTTGGTTATTTATTAATCAAATATTAATAAATCCCAAAATACAATGCGCGGGGGGGTGGTTTGCATTTGGAGGGGGTTTCTTGTGTTTTGGAAGGAGTCCAAACACCTCGGAGGGGAAATTTATGCAGAGATGAGGGTTCTTACTAAGATCCAGGTGACTTAGTAATTCCCAAGGAGATTTTTATGGTTATATTCCAACCAGGGGGAGGGGATATTTACATAGGGGAAGTATTACCATAGTTTTAATAGGGGGAAGGGAAATAGATAGGGAGTTAGATAATAAGGTCAGTAGTTAATATGAAAATGAAAAGAAGAGCGCTAAGTCTCAGAGATCTTAGGCTTCAAAGGGGAGATAGAACTTTGTAGAGAAAATATGGAGCCTCCTTGAGTAAAGCAGATCTTTACCAAGTCAAGTAATATGGAAAATGATGAACTAAGAGATATCAAGCAGATCTTGACCTCTTTTGGGGAAGTTAGTAAATGATTTGGGGAGAGAAAGAAAGGGAAGTTAGTCATGCCTCGCTTGAACTCCTTCAGATGGGAACTTCCCGCTGACTGTGATCTTGATAAATGTAACACTTGAAAAATGTGGAATTGATCACAAATTAACATTCTGCAACCTCAAAATTACCTACCCAGCCTATGTGCCTAACATTTTTTCTTGTTTTTGGTTTGGGTGCACTTAGACTTGCAGACCCAACTTTCAACTTTTTCTTTTTTTGTCTTCCTATCTACATCTACACTTATTTCTTCCAAGGGCCCAGATTAAGCAGTTAGGCTCCTTTGATTCTCTGCCTATCTAAGAATCTGCCAAGATTAAGCTGTTTGGACAGATTATTCATTCTCTATATTGTAAAGCAGGAAATTGAAACCTAGGGAGACCAAGATTAAGCTGTTTGGTCCTCCCTTTAGCTGAAAATTCTACAAAAATGGAATAATTCTTCAAAATTGGAATGCAAAAGTTTGAACTTTGACCAACACACTTTCTTGGCCTCTTTCTTTGGTGACTGTTAGCAAATATGGAGCATTGCAGCATGCAAAGTATGATATATTTGGCCTGTAAAAATGTAAATCATGAAATATGAGTAACCTGCTGCAGCAGGAGGCTAACAGTGGCTCCACTTGGGGATGGCTTCTCCTTGTGAGAAGCCAAGAGCATCAGGTCAGACTGCCTTGATCTTCTGTTGTTGCTGTGCTTTGAAACTTCTTAGTGCTGACTGTTGGATTGATTTGAACTTTTGGACTGCAAACATCGCATTCCCTTAACTGATTTACTAGTGAACTGTGAAGCACTGCCTGCTTTCTTCTGTGTGCTTCAGCATCTGGATTGTTACAAAAATGAAATAAAGTGCTGATATACACAAATATTTATGTACAGAAAATAACACCGCATGTTCTTTCTTAATCAAAAGGGATCATGGTAATGTTTTAGCATTTGGCCATTAATAGGACCTTCTTCAGCTGTGCTTCCATCCAGGGACTTGAGTAAATATGTGTTATTGCCTTGCACTGCGCTGATAATGTATGGCCCTTTCCACAAAAAATCGAATTTTTCATGTTTGCCCTTGTCCTCTCTTCGGGAATACCATCTTAGAACTTTGCTGCCAACCCAGAAATCCTCTTCTTTAGCTTTCTTATCAAACATCTTTTTGAGCTTCTCTTGTAACATCTGAGCTCTGTCATACACTTGTTCTCTGGTTTGCTGGAGATGAATGGTTTGATTAACTCTTCTCTGCATATCATTTGGTTCAGCCTGAATTTCCTGAACCAGTTTGATAGTAGGAATGCCCAAAGATGAAGGAAATTTGGCCTCCATTCCATATACTAGCTCATAAGGGCTCATCCCAATGGATTTCTTGGTTGAAAGTTTGTCTGCCCACAGAGAATTTGTGAGCTTCATATGCCAGTTCTTTTTGTTTTCCTCTAGCAATTTCTTTATGATGTTGATGAGGCTTTTGTTGGATGATTCGTCCAAGCCATTACCTTGAGGGTAGTAAGCTGTAGAGTGGCCCAAGGTAATGTGGAATTTATGACAGAAGTTGATGATCTTTTTGGATTTGAAGGCAACAACGTTGTCAGTGATGATTTTCTCAGGGCAGCCAAATCTGGAAAGGATATTGCTCTCAAGGAATTGGATAATGATGGAGCCATTGGCTTGTCTACACGGGATAACTTCAATCCACTTTGTGAAATAATCAGTGGCTGTTAAAATCCACTTGTGCTGCCCTGAGGAAGAGGGATGAATTTCTCCAATGAAGTCGAGACCCCATTGTTGAAAAGGCTTTTCGGTTGAAATGGGCTTGAGGGGAAAAGGCAGTAATTTTCTTTTCCCTTCAAACATTTGGCATTTGTGACATGAAACAACAAATTTCTTAACATCTGCAAATAGAGAGGGCCAATAATAACCAGCCCTTAAAATCTTGTCAGCAGTGGACTTCCAATATAAGTGTCCTCCACAGTCCCCTGCATGGAATTCTTTCATGATACTGTTAGTTTCTTTCATAGTCAAACAATTAAGCAATATTCCTTCATGATTTTTCCAAAACAAAGCAGCATCTATGACACAAAACTTTGATGATTTCATCCTTAAAAATCTTTTCTTGGTTCTGGACAATCCTGGGGGAGCACACAGGTTTAACAATACAAAGCAAATATCAGCATACCATGGGGATTGCAAAAAGGTTTCACTGATCTGTGGAGTCGCCAGCTCCGGTTCATTGTCCAGTTGATTAATATCTAAGGCTTGGAAGTTTGTTTCGGACATTAGCTTGGCTAAACCCTATCCTTTTATCAACTTGGTAGGTTTTATCTCAATGTCATATTCAAGAATGCTAGCAATCCACTTGCCTCTTTTTCCTTCTAGTCCCTTTTGAGTTAATATATCTTTTACCACAGAGTTTGGGACATAGGCAATCACATGGGAATATAAGATGTAAACTTTGAAGTCCTTGATGGCCTTGACCAGGGCATAAGCCTGCTTTTCCATAATTTGATATTTCAGGGGTGCATCTCTTAAAGCTCGGTTGAAGAAAGCAATTGGCTTTTCGTTACCTTGATCATCCTTTTGCAAAAGGACAGCGACTATAGTATGCTCAGATGCAAAAGAAAAAATGATAAAATCTTTGTCGAATTGCGGACTGGTGAGGACAGGTGTTTGAGTCAAGGCAGTTTTGATACTCTCAAAAGCTTGCTTGGTTTCAAGAGACCATTTTACCTTGGCATCCTTTTTTAACATATTTCTCAATAGCCTTATTAGCTCAGCTAGGTTTGGGATAAATCTCCTTAGGAAATTGATCTTTCCAATGAATTCTTGCAGCTCTTTTATGTTTCTTGGATATGGGATTTGGAGGATAGCTTGAATTCTTTCAGGATCAATTCTAATCCCATCCTTTGATATGATATGGCTTAGAAGCTTGCCTTCCTCAAGGGAAAATAGGGACTTCTTGGGATTCAAGGAAATGCCATATTTCCTGCATGTCATGAAAACTTGCCTTAGATGTTTAAGGTGCTCTTGGTCAGATTTGGAGAAAGGGGTTAGGTCATCAAGGTAAACAATAAGGAAGTCATGTATCTCCTTGGCAAATGCAATATCCATTGCCCTTTGAAAGGTAGCACCAGCGTTCTTTAGCCCAAAAGTCATTTTAACATACTTAAATGTTCCCCACGGTGTGGTAAAGGTTGTCTTGTCTTGGTCATCCGGGTGAACAAGTATATGATTAAATCCTGAAAATCCATCTAGTAAAGAAATTCTAGATGATCCCACTACTCTTTGTAGGATATGGTCCATTTTGGGCAAAGGATAGTGGTCCTTTAGAGAGACCTAGTTTAAATTTCTCAAGTCTACACACAATCTAATCTCTCCTATTTTTTTTCTTGTGGGAACTAGATTGGATACCCATTCAAAGAATCTGATGGGTGCAATGATACCTGCTTCAAACATTCTCTTTATTTCTTTTTCAATTAGGGGAAGAAGGATGGGGTTGATTCTTCTAAGTTTTTGTTTGAATGGTTTTTGATTTGGTTTTAAGGGAATGGTGTGTTGGATCACTGAGGTGTCATAGGACTTCAAGTCCTCATAACTCCAAGCAAATACATCTTGGCACTCTTTGAACAAATCCGCATATTTTGGTTTTTGATCTGGGGGCAGATTTTTGGACAACTTAATCATTTTGGGTTGTTTTTCTATCCCTATGTTGTGTTCTTCTATAACAGCATTTAAAGGCTCCATTTTTGGCTTTTTGGGCACATCATTGTCATCAAACATGTCTTCTAATGGAGTAAGGCCAGCAGGCAGAAAATTACTCTTTAGATCAATAAACTCATCCTCTACTTTGGCTGTTTCCTCTAAACACATTTGTTTCAGCTGTTCTATGTTTGCGTTATCAAAAACAGTTGGGTTAAGGATTTGTTTAGTTGTTGCAGCTGTTACAGCCTGCTGGTTTTCTTCTGTTAGCTGTTGGGAATCGCTCATGGTATCCATGTCAATGTTTGTATTCAAAAATTCGCCCTCAAGAGTGAGGAAATTTTTAATCTGGGAATCATTCTGAAACACTTGCCAATCCTTGACATTGTTAGGGACCGAGGGTCTATGTTTTATCTCAGCAGTGAAATGATGATTTGGTTCAAAGGGAATCTTGCATGTGCTAGAAAAAGTTGCCAAACTGTGAGCATGAATATTATGGTCTCTAGAAATTTTGGCCAGCTTTGACTCATTGAAAGAATTGAGTATTTCTGTGGCTGCATTCTTATAAGCTCTCGTTCTACTGTCATTAGTAACAAAGTTACCTTTCATTTGTTGTATAATCAAATCAGAGTCACCTAGAATGGACACTTTTGTAGCTCCTAGGGCTTTGAGCAGTTTTAGGCCTAAGAGGAGAGCCTCATACTCTGCCATGTTGTTTGTACATCTAAAATTTAGTCTGTAAGCATGGCCTCCTGCGTGATTGTCATGTGTATTGCAAATCCATACTCCTGCCCCTGCTCCTGACTTATTGACAGAACCATCAAACTCTAAATACCATGTGATTTCTTGCTTGAGGCTTGTACTAAGAGTTTCAGTTATCTGAGGATTGGGCAGACTTACAATTTCTGTTTCGGGAGGTTCTTCTTGTTTGCTGGTTGCCTTAACTGTTGTGAAAATTTCATGGGCATTGGCAACCGATTCCTCATTGATGCATGTTTCTTGTTCTAAGGCTAAAGGATTATCATCAGTTGGAGGATTAGTGTCATCATTAAATAAAATAAAAGAATCTATATCAGAATGGATTGAGTAAATTGGAAAATTTTGGGGCTTTTCCTCGCTGCTTACCACATAATGCATCAATGTTTCTCTATACAGTCTCTTTGGTTTCCCAAAGAGAGATATAGTGGCATAAGAGAGGTCCAGTTGAAGGGATCCTTGCAGTTTTGCCCCCCATGATCTTGATAGGAGCATGCCATACTTTGTCGGAATGTCAGCAACTACTACGTCCATTAGGATTGTCTTGTTGGGAAATTGGACTAGAGATACACAAAGGTCTTTGATTAAGCCTAAACACTTGACTTGACTTGAGTCAAAGGAATATAGATCTTTATAAGGTCTTGCGACATCAAGGTTCAACTTTTCCATTACAGCTTTGGGCATAAGGTTATGTGAGGCACCAGAGTCAAACATACCATTATGCAAGATTTTGTCATGTATGTGCAGACTGACATAAAAGGGTGGGACAGGTCCATATGTTGATTTTCCGTTCACTTCTGGACCAAGCAGCAGCTCAGGGGTATCATCTAAAACATTTACATCATCCCTGACCTCTGGTAGTTGAAGTGACCTTTGAATTTGTTGCCTAAATACATCATGTTTGGCGAGCTCTGAGAGGGGAATGGATATCTTGAGTTTTCCAACCTCTGCTTCTAAGTTAAATGGTTTTTCTAATGGAATCCTTGCATTAGCAGTAGCAGATTTTTCTTTTTCAGTCATACTCTCTGTGTTTTCTTTTTGAATGTCAGCGTTATGATGAATGACCGTTTGTGGTATTTCTGTTTTGGGAAGATTTTTTAGAGTGTCATTCAGATTTTCTTTCGAGGGAGAGGGAGGTAGAGGCTGATCAATAGGAGGCTGAATGTCTGATATATCCTCTACAGTTACCTGATGCGGGTTTGGGACAGCAATATCAATTGGTTCTGTTATGACAACATTGTCTTTAATTTTGTTGGGCTTTTTGCTATCCTTTGTTTTGCTAGGTGCAGGGACATCAATGATCCTTGTTCTCAGCTTATATTGTTTGTGCACCTCATACATAGCAGAATCATAACCTTGTTTAAAATCAAAAGACTCTCCCGACTTGGTCTGAAACTGTTTTACATTAGGGTAGTCTCGGTCTTCCTTAGTGAGAAAGATTTGCTGTTCATTTTTTGAATCTATCAGGTTCATGTGAGTCTCGTCTATGGGCTCACTGGACGTGGATGCCTCTGCATAGTTTTCTTGGAAAGGAGGCCTAATATCATGGTCGGGACTAGCCCTTCCTGCGTTTTTGGTCTGATTTTTCCTGAAGTTTGGATTCCTTATGGTGTTGGACTGTTGTCCTTCCCATGATGATTTTCTCTCTACGCTCTCTACTCGATCTCCTAGCCTATGCATGTTGTTGATGATAGCTTCTAGTTTTTGGTCTAAGGCTGAGGGTTCTTCCTTGAAGGTGGTTCTTCTCTCGGTTCTGGCTCTGTTTCTTTTGGCAATTAGGTTTGCCTCCACACTAACAGCAACATCTTGCATCTCCGCAAGGCTTTGAGGGGCTCTTTCCCTTAACTGATACACCATTTCAGCATCAAAACCATCATGGAATTTGTATAAAGCAAGATCAGGTGGAGGTCTCAAATTTTGTGGTATTGCATTGTAAACATTATTGAACCTTGCACAGTAGTCTAAAACCGTTTCCTGAGGGCCTCTTTTGATAGTATCATACTCAGATAGTATGTGTAATGGATCTTTATTTTTCTCCCACATATTGATAAATGTCTGGTATAAGACTTCTGGGTTTAATATGGAATTGGGTGTAAGTGCCCTAAACTAGGTCCTAACATCACCGGTCAAACTTTGGATAAAAATCTTCATTCTTACACTGTCATCATCAATCTCATAACTCTCAAAGTAACCCTGCATTTTCTTTGTATGTTGTAGAGCTGTGCAGGAATTTTTTCCATCAAAATAGGTAATTTTTGTCTGATAATCCTGAGGCATAGCCCCGGGATTAGCAGGCAGTTGTAAGGGCGCATATCTATTAGCCAAATTAATGGGGATAATTGGGACAACATGGATAAGAGGAACAACTGGGATTACTGGGATAATAGGAGTAGTAGTGGTAATATTTGCAGTGAATGGATGTGTGGAAGAAGTGCCTGGAGAAGTGGGTGATGAACAAGGAGAAGAAGGGTTTGAACGGAACAAAACTTTAACATGGGTTAAAAAACTACTAGGTTGAACTGTTTCGGGACTAGAAGTAGTCAAACCTTCCTGCTGCTCTTGCTTTCGAAGGATCTTAGGGATTATGTTGGGATTTTCAAAAACAACAGGGGGATTTGGATCTGGATTTAATCTTGTGTAGTGCGAATGCTTCTTGGGAGCCAGCTTCTAACTTGTCTTTTGGGAATTTTCTAAGAACACAGGTTGACTGAACTTTTTAAGGTTGGTTTCTTCCTCTGTGGAGCTTCAGACTGGTTTTGTGAGATTATCTGAGGAGGTCCCTAGCGGAGTCACCATTATGTTAACACTCAGGTTGTCCCTAAGCTCCTGAAGGGATACGGCTGAGGTAACCACAAACCAATCTTTGGATTGTAGGTTCTAGCCCACCTGTAATTAGAGAGGGCTCTCTCTTACTGATTTAGCTTTGTTGATGATGATTTTAGGCTAGCTATTGGGTTCAATGGGTTTTGTTGGTGTTTGGGTGGAAGGTAGATGTAAAGAGGATAATTCCAAACAAAGAGGTAAGGGACAGTGTGATAAATTTCAAACCATTGGGCATGGAGTCATGGATTAAGGCTTGCTGTTGCGTTCTCTTGGTCACAAGAGGATTATGGAGCAGGATAGCTACACATGAAACAATACCGACTTGCTGAAAAGATGGGATGAAAGTCAGAGATGAAAGGCAATCAAGAATCTTTCATCAACTAACAGGGATGAGAGGTGAATGAATGGTTATCTAGGAGCAGTTAAGAATTCCTAAACTAACATTCATATGTGAAAGAAACAGTGTAAACATGATCATTTAAGTATGCATATTCATAACTGTTCCTGATGAAAATATGAAGAAATCGCAGAAATTGAGCCTAGGGTGCAGCCAAGCAAATCCTAAACTATTCTTGTTTTCTGCAATTTAGATGGTGGATTGATGATAAAACAAACATGAAAAACTAAACAGAGTTAAGGAAACACTTATTGAACCATGTAGAAGCACAGGAATTCCATAGTCACTCTTCGGCCAGTTAAACACAACAGACAGTTTCAGAATCTATGCATTTTAGCAGTCTTTGATTATGGAAATTATCACATTTACAGTGTGAGTCTCTGCTCAGGCAAAATATCAAACCAACAAAGACCAACCAACCAACCCTTACTACATTTTTTAGGGTGGTATATATAGGCAAAATATCTAAAAGTATTTATTACAACTGACCTAAACAGGTCTGCAAGGAAAAAGCTTTCTAAACCTAACTTATGCAGGAATTAAATGTAAGTAAGTCTTTTTTGGGCTGTGCCAGAGGCAGCTGGATCAAAAAGTGAATTGATGTGGTGTCCTCTGAGACTTGGTGCAGTGGTTCTGTAATAACTATGCATTGAGTTCTGGTCCATTGATCTTTTGTGAGTTTAATGTGCAGTCATTTGTGTTGGTGAACTTTGAATGGTTCCTTAACTGCTTCTTGACTTTTAAGGCTTTCTTTTAATGCTTCATTCGCCTCGAGCCCTGAGAAGATCTCCTCTGATACACTTCGCCGCTACACTGATACTCTTTGACATGGCTTCTATCTTCACAACTGCTCTGATACTCTTTAACCTCTGAACCTGGTCTCTCTTTATCTTCTGATACGTTTAAATTAGCAAAATCGGGCTTTTTCTGCCATTTTCGGTGCAAAAAGGGCCGAGGAATCAAAATATTCCCTAAATATTCTCTGTTTCGGCCTATTTTCCGTAGCGATGCGCGATTAGCGCTTCGCGCTAATCGCGCATCGGAACTGCCTCAGAAATTCGATCTGGGGCTCCGAAGCTTGACTTTTGCGCTTGCGCGTTTTTCCATTTTTTTGGTTGTTGACGTCAGCATGAAGTCAGCGGTACGGCGGATGACGTCAGCAGTGGGGTCGTCTAATACGGATGTGACGTCATCATGCTGACATCAGCAGGGTGACATGGCAGTACGGCAGGGTGATGACGTGGCGGGACACGGTGGCAGGGTGACGTCAGCTAGGCGCAGGCATGAAGGAGTGAGGTGGAGGCAACATGGCGGGGTGACGCAGCGCTCCTATCATGCGAGGGGAGGGTGGTTTTGATGTTCATTGGACCGCTTTTGATACGGAGGTAGTTTCTGTTAGGGGTGGCCCGATGCAATGGGATGCCGCCAGCTATCCCGGTGTACGACGGTAAAACCATCGGACATCGGGTGCTAACACACAAACACAAAAGGGCGCCCGATATGAGGGCCGTTGGATCTGGGAGGGTTGATCCGACGGTGGTCGGGAGGGGAAGATGGCCGAGGTTTAGTGAAACAGCACGCGCGTTAGATTTTAATATTTGCGGCCGCGGGTGGGTTTCAAACTTTAGGTTAAGGGCTAATTGGTTTTGGCGCTTGGTTATTTATTAATAAAATATTAATAAATCCCAAAATACAATGCACCGGGGGGGGGGGTTTTCATTTGGAGGGGGTTTCTTGTGTTTTGGAAGGAGTCCAAACACCTCGGAGGGGAAATTTATGCAGAGATGAGGGTTCTTACTAAGATCCAGGTGACTTAGTAATTCCCAAGGAGATTTTATGGTTATATTCCAACCAGGGGGAGGGGATATTTACATAGGGGAAGTATTACCATAGTTTTAATAGGGGGAAGGGAAATAGATATGGAGTTAGATAATAAGGTCAGTAGTTAATATGAAAATGAAAAGAAGAGCGCTAAGTCTCAGAGATCTTAGGCTTCAAAGGGGAGATAGAACTTTGTAGAGAAAATATGGAGCCTCCTTGAGTAAAGCAGATCTTTACCAAGTCAAGTAATATGGAAAATGATGAACTAAGAGATATCAAGTAGATATTGACCTCTTTTGGGGAAGTTAGTAAATGATTTGGGGAGAGGAAGAAAGGGAAGTTAGTCATGCCTCGCTTGAACTCCTTCAGATGGGAACTTCCTGCTGACTGTGATCTTAATAAATGTAACACTTGAAAAATGTGGAATTGATCACAAATTAACATTCTGCAACCTCAAAATTACCTACCCAGCCTACTTTCCTAACATTTTTTCTTCTTTTTGGTTTGGGTGCACTTAGACTTGCAGACCCAACTTTTAACTTTTTCTTTTTATGTCTTCCTATCTACATCTACACTTATTTCTTCCAAGGGCCCAGATTAAGCAGTTGGGCTCCTTTGGTTCTCTACCTATCTAAGAATCTGCCAAGATTAAGCTCTTTGGACAGATTATTCATTCTCTATATTGTAAAGCAGGAAATTTAAACCTAGGGAGACCAAGATTAAGCTGTTTGGACCTCCATTTAGCTGAAAATTCTACAAAAATGGAATAATTCTTCAAAATTGGAATGAAGAAGTTTGAACTTTGACCAGCACACTTTCTTGGCCTCTTTCTTTGGTGACTGTTAGCAAATATGGAGCATTGCAGCATGCAAAGTATGACATATTTGGCCTGTAAAAATGTCAATCATGAAATATGAGTAACCTGCTGCAGCAGGAGGCTAACACACAGAAACTAGGTTTTTTAAAGACAATTACAAAAAACAGAGCAAGCAATTCACCTGTATATAGTCAGGAGAAGGGTGACTTTGCTTGTTTCACACTGCATGATAATGTAGAGCTGGCTGAAGATAATCAGAAGCAGCTTGCTTCAGCCAATGTAATTATAGAGTTACAAATGGAAGAAGTGCGGAAATTTTTCTTTGACGAAGCTTATTCCAAGGAAGGAACAGGTGTTGGTTTTCTTCTAATTGCACCTGGAGGTAATATGTTCCCTTTTTCTTTCAAATTAGAGTTCGAGGCAACTAACAATGTGGCAGAACACAAGTCCTTGATTATTGCTCTACAAATAGCCAAACAGATGGGAGTCAAGTCAATTTTTTCTTTTGGAGATCCAGAGCTAATTATTAAGCGGATAAAAGATCACTGCCAAACAAAGCATCCTAAGCTTCTGGCATATAGAAATGAGGTATGGGATTTGATTGAAAAATTCTTTGAAGCTTTTAACATTCAATTCATTCCAAGAGATGAGAATAGACTGGCAAATTCATTGGCTGTGGCTGCTAGCACTTTCAAGCCTCCTATTAATCCAAGATTAAGATATGAAGTAGAAATGAGACACAGACCTTCTGTTACTGATAATGTTAAGCATTGGCAAGTTTTTGAAGATGACCAACAGATTAAGGAGTTCTTGACTATGGTTGAAGAGTTATAGGGCACAAAAATTGATCAGGATGAAGAAGAGACAACAAAAATTACAGAAGCCGGTGGTTTAAAAGATTCAATAGCAAATCAGAATATCTTTCAATTAAAAGATAATATTCTACCAAAGGGACTTGTTCCTCTTGAAAGGCTATTTAATTCCAATGATGTAGCTATGGACTCAGGGAAAATTTCACAGGATGAACATATTCAGGATCATAACATTGGAACTCAGGAGAATTCCAGGTTAGTCAAATTATATGTTGGAGTTTCACCTAATTTTCAAGAAAGATATATTAAACTTTTCAAGAATTATGTTCATGTCTTTGCATGGTCCTATGAAGATCTCAAAACCTATGATGTAAATATTATTTAGCATAAGATTCCTTTGAAGGAGGGGGTTAAAGCCTACAAACAGAAGCTTAGGCAGATAAATCCTCTGCTTCTACCATCAATTGAAAAGGAGGTCAAGAAGTTGCTTGATTCCAAAATCATAGTCCCACTCAAGTATTCTAATTGGGTGGCTAATATAGTATCTGTGAGAAAGAAAAATGGAGAAATAAGGTTGTGTGTGGACTTCAGAAATCTCAATAGGGCTTCTTTGAAAGATAACTATGCATTGCCTAAGATGGATCATGTGCTGCAAAAGGTAACGGGATCTTTTAGAATGTCAATGCTAGATGGATTTTCTGGTTATAACCAGGTGGCTATGGATAAGGAAGATTAGAAAAAACCAACGTTCACAACACCCTGGGGAACATTTATGTATGCCAGAATGCCTTTCAGATTGATGAATGCAGGTGCTACATTTCAAAGGGCAATGGACATTGCTTTTGTTGGAGATGAGTTTGTAGTAATATATTTGGATGATATTATTGTTTTCTCAAAGTCTGATGAAGAACATTTGGATCATTTGAAGATGAATTTTGATAAATGTAGAAGATTTGCACTTTCCTTAAATCCCAAGAAATCCATTTTTGCTCTAGAAGAAGGAAAACTATTGGGACACATTGTTTCCAGAGAAGGAGTGAAGATAGATCCAACTAGAGTACAAGCTGTGTAGAAAATACCATTTCCAAAGAGTAAAAATGATATTCAAAAGTTTCTGGTAAAGATAAACTTCCTGAGAAGATTTTTATCCAACTCTACAAAATTTTTAAAATAAATTAATAACATGCTAAAAAAAGAGAATGAAGTGAGTTGGACCAAAGAAGCTAGAGAATCATTTTCTAGGATTAAAGAGGCATCACAGGTAGCTCCAGTCTTAATCAGTGCTGATTACCAAAAGCCTTTACAATTTTTTTCATTTGCATCATCAATTTCAATAGATGTTGTCTTACTGCAGAAGAATGATTAAGAGAGACAACAGCTAGTTGCATTCTTTAGTAAGATTCTTAGGGATTCTGAGCTGAAATATAATATTCTTGAGAAACAAGTGTATGCTTTGGTAAAAGCTCTAAAATATTTTAGAACTTACATGCTGCAGTCCCAAATCATTGCTTATGTGCCAAATGCTGCAGAAAAATATGTATTACTACAGGGAGATGTAGAAGACAGAAGAGGAATGTGGATTGCCAAGATCCAAGAATATGATTTGGACATAAAATACACAAAGTTGGTGAAAGGACAAGGATTGGCAAAAATGTTGAGAGAATCAAACTTTTAGGCATTGGGAATTAACTTGTTGGCACTTGTAGATGAAAAAGCAGCTGAAGAAAGTGAAGGAGAGCAAGATCCAGGTATGAAGATTAGGGATAAATTTTGTGTTTAGAATGGTACAAGCATATAATTCATTATTTGTGCTTTCTTTCTTGTCCCCAATCCTTAGATAGAATAAAGTATAGGGCACTAAAGATCAAGGCACAACCATATATGATTGTGGAAGGTAGATTGTACTGGAAGGATCCTGCTGGAATTCTATTGCTATGTTTAACAGAGGATGAATTTACAGAAACAATCAAAGATTATCATGAGGGGTTTTGTGGAGGACATTACAGTTGGAAAGTAACTGCACATAAGATCCTTCAGGCAAGATTTTATTGGCCTACTTTATTTGGTGATACATATAAGTTTGTTAGAAGTTGTTAGAAGTGTTAGCTTTTTGCTGAGAAAAAGAGATTATCTCCTTTACCTTTAATTCCAGTTTTCATAGAGGAGCCATTTAGGCAATGGGGATTGGAATTTGTTGGAGAAATCAATCCACCTTCAAGTAGAAAACAAAGGTGGGTTCTCACAACAACTAATTACTTCACCAAATGGGTAGAGGCAATTCCTACTAAGAGAGAAAATGATCAGATAGTAATGAAGTTCCTAGAAGAAATTACTTTCAGCAGATTTGGATGCCCTGTTAAAATTATAACATACAATGCTCAAATATTCAACTCAAGTAAGTTCATTGCTTTTTGTCACAAGTATAATGTTATTTTGTCCCATTCAAAAACTTACCATCCTTAGGGAAATGGATTAGCTGAATCTACTAACAAAACTTTGATGACGATCCTTAAGAAAACCATTGCAAAAAATCAAAGAAATTGATATTCTAAGTTAAAGTTTTCTCTGTCAGCTGTTAGAGTAACTACAAGAAGATCTACAGGAAAATCACCTTGTGAATTAGTATATGGAACTTAGGCTCTGTTTCCAAGTCAACTTGTAAAGCCAGTGATTGCAATGATTCAAGAGGTGAAAGAAGAACCAAATACTTTGATAAGAAGAATGAACAAAGTGGTGGAGCTAAGCGAGAACAGGAACAAGGTAAGAGACAACTTGATTATATATCAATCCAAGATGGAAAATATTTTTGACAAGAAAGCCAAGGAAATTGAGTTCAGAGTTGCAGATTTAGTATTGAGATGGGATACCAGAAGAGAAGATAAGGGAAAACATGGGAAGTTTGATCCTCTCTGGTATGGTCCTTTTAGAATTTCTAAAGTGAGATCCAATAATACCTTCATCCTTGAGAATCTTGATGGTGAAACTCTACAATTGCTTGTTAATGGGCAATACTTAAAACACTACTTCCATTTCTAAAGAATAAGCATCATTTCATTGTGAATATTGGAGTGAAATCATTGTACAAATGCCATAGTATTTCAGTTTATGCAAAGAAATATATGACTCCATTCCCGAAGTGAAGGCACTAATTTGCGGTTCTTAGTGCTTCTGTGGAAAAAGCATTATCCCTAGGTGGAGCTAGATGTTGTAACATGTATTTTGTTGTTTGTTTCATTCAAAAATCACTTGAAAAATATTTTGAAAAAAGATAAGGCAAGTATATTGGAATCAAAATATAAAAGAAATGAAGAAATATATTGGATTTACAAAGGAAACAAGTGTTAAAGCATTAACACTGGACTCGAAATATATATGTTGCATTTAAAAGTTCGGCGGTGTTATCACCTAAATCCGTCTTAGGCTGAAAGAAGGCAAAATTCAGGGTAACCACAAACCACGCTGAGTCTAGTAGCTAGCCCTACCAGAACAGGAGAGGGCTCTCTCCGAGTCACACTCAGTGAATAGATAAACGAAAAAGCCTAAGATGACTTACAGTGAACTATTTATCTTAGGCTAGTAAGTGAAATATGGATACAAGAAATGATTTTTATGAATGACTGTGTTTCTGGGATGATAAGGGACCAATGGACCTCAATGAACAGAGAACTTAATACAAAGGCACGGATTACTTCGTGAGGCAAGATAGGCGGAAAGCCTAGAAATTTAGTTTAAGATAGTGCGGAATGGAGAGATTGGTTAAGAGGGTGAAAATGGCATGGACAACATGAATCCTTTTCAACAGAAGAATGAACACTGAACATGAAATTTTCCCACAGGCAGAGCAATAAAATTGAATTCTACCTTAGCTAACTCAAAAAACTTCATTGTAAATGAATATGAAATGAACTATGAAACATAACAAGGTACATATGAAACATAAGAGACACATTTGCTACACTCACAACCACATGAATCTCATGAAACAGAGTCGCTGCCTTTCATTAATTCTCTGTAAAAAATATAAATGCAGAAACAAAGTTTCTTTCCCACAGTCTCCAAGAAGTTACAAGCCAACCAACCCTTTGCAAATGATTTACATACAATATATAAAATGTGCCATGAAGAGATAGAACGCCCAAGGGTTGGGGAGTTACTTGAATCATTACAAAATGAAGGTGGAGAGCCAAACATCAGCTACAGGTGCAGCGCCACAAACATGACAAATGGCTTGGGTGACCCTTTGCCTTCCTTTGCCACTTGGATAAATTCCCATCTGGAGTGAAAATACTTTTAAAACTATGTTAGGTGCCGAAAAAATGAAGTGTAGATGAGGGGGCCAACTTATGAAAAGTCGGGAAGCGAAATTTCGCGAAACAGAGGCATTTTGGGCCTTTTTTCCTATATGCGCCGCACCCTTTTTTGTATGCGTTGCGCCACTTTGAGGCTAGTTTTGAGGTACTTTCAGGAGTCCAAAATGTGCCCAAGTGTGCTCGTTGGAAATCCTGTCCTGTCTACTTTCCAACCCAAGTGGAATTTTTGAATTTGGAGCTCATTTTCCCCTCCAAATCTTCATTCTCCCAAGACTGCTTCCTATGTGTCAAAATAGTGGCAGAGAGGCCATTTTTTGGGTATTTTTGACCTCTTGGAGACTCAAATCATGCCCAAGTTTCTTTCCTGAGTGCCAGTAGTCGTGATTTTTCCTACTGAATCCAAAAATGCAAACCATTTCTCATTTGGAGGTCCCAATCCTACACGTATAGAGAAAAAACCTGTGTTTGTGCCAAAAAATTTCCATGTGACCAAAATTGTCCCAGATTTCTTGAAATTTGGGCTGGAGGTTCTCTAAGAGGCACTATGTTGGGCCATAGAAGCTTCAGCCAAGATTTGAAGCTGATCTTGCTCTTTTGCCTCTTTTGTTGCTCTTCTCAGTTTGGTCTTCAAGCTCCTTATTCGGGCCTTTGCGCTCATGTTCTGTGCCCTGTAATGAAAAGCCATCCTCCTTAATATGGTTTTGTCCCTGTTGGCCTTCTCCAGTAGTCTCTCCAGGTGTAGATTGACCCACTCTAACCAAGACTCACGGTCGTTGTTGATCTCTTGCTCCAAGGTAGTGAGCTCGATCCTCCTCTGCTGGGCAGCTTATCGATTCTCACGGATGCTTTGCAACTCCATGATTGCCTGCTGGTCCTCAAGTTGCTTGTTCCTCTACTCCAGATACTTGATGATCCATATTACCCTCTCCACATTGAGTATCAAGTCTTGTATCTTCGATTCTTGCTCCTAAATGGTCATCCTAAGTTTGGCATTTTCTGCCTCTGCCTCATCATCCTAAACGAGGATGACATCGGTCTCCTACACACCTAATGGCCCCTCATCATGCACGGGATTCTTGCCCTTGTCCATTACCTGTGTCACTAATGTCAGAAGCGAGGCCCCTTCCACCCTAAGTGGAGATAACACTCGCTTTGCTGCTGCAAACAAGTGCCTACTGCCTCTCTGATATGTAACAAAAACTGGCATGGTAGTGGTCTCATGGTGCTCATGCTGATGAGAAGGACCACCCAACTCCTGCTCTAGCTCTGATAGTACCTGTGATGTGCTGAAGAAGTCACGTGAGATTAAATCCTCCCAAGAAATGCCCTGCAATCCCAACTGATGATCTACCAAAATCCGGATAAGAGCAAAGTGAAACACACTGTTAAGCTACTGCTGAGGGGTCTTATGCAGCATGAAGGTGTTTCATCCTGTCTATGTTCCTGCATATGAAAAACGAGAGGTTCATCATCCTCACCCTGGTGAAGTGCATGAGCAACCGGATGTGATAGGCATACAGTCGAGAGAACCTCCCCTCACAGCTGAAGTATTTCATGATCAATCTCATAAGTGGAGCATACTCATCTTTCAAGTATCTGAAGGGAAAGACTCTTGTGAGCTCACTCAAGAATCTGGCCTTGATGTAAGGCTCATAGTGTTGCCTATCCACCTTCTTCTTCTTATGCCACTGTTCTCCAACATTTGGTATACCTGTTGCCACTGATATAGCTTCAGGTGTTAATCTGAAAGTGACCCCGGCCAAGATAGACTGACCTCCATGTAGATGAAGCACAAATAAACGGGCCAACTCATGATGAACTCTAACATTTGCCATCCTTTGAAAAAATTCAAAACATGATAGGTGCTGGAAGCATGACATGGCAAGAGGGCATGCTTGTAATTCAGTGAGGGTAGTGGGCTCATCCTTGACATGTTTGCCACTCTTGTGGTGCCTCCTGGGAGCCTGCTCTTCTGAGGAAGTTTCCATCTCATACTCTGACGAATGTTGTGATGTCATGACTGCAGTATGGACTGTGATTAGGCTGCCTTTTGATGATGGTGTGAGGATGGGTGCCTTTGTAATATCTGTTACCAAGGGGAACAATGAAACAGGGAGTGTTAGGAAGGGAGTGATGTAATGGGAATATGGGTTATAGGGAGAAATTTGTTAGGGATATGGGAGGAGTTTGGGTATTTTGATGGGGTAGGGTTTGGGGTTTTGTGTTGACCAAATAGTGGAGGGATAGGGGAGAGGGTTTGGTAGTAATTTAGGGCAGGTATTTTAGGAAAAATGAGAGAGGGAGGATGGGAAAAAAAATGATAGGTGAGGGGAAAGAGGTGAGTGGAGTGAAACCTTGGCACTAACAACACATTTTAACAACCCTAGCCATCATGTTTCTTGGTGATTTCTTATGGTTGATTTTATACATTTTGGTGGCATTGAAACATCTTTATAAACACCATATCATTGACAAAATTTGATGAGTAAGGGACGTCATAAGGCCTACGTCTCAATTTGGTGTGCTTCACCAAAATTCGGAAGTGATTGGGCACTTGTTTTGGCCCTTGTCTGTGTGCGCCACGCGCAAAGCCCAGTGCACCGTGCCCTTAGAAAAATTGAACTCTGGGCAGGCTGTGTGTGTGCTGCTCCCTCTATATGCGCCGCCCCCTCTGTGTGCGCCGCGCTCTTGGGTATATGCGTCGCACCCTCTAAAACCGCCTCCAACTCACTCAAACGCTCACAAATGCACACTCACACCTTTACAACGCTTCTCCAAGGCTTGTAATAGCACAATGCCTTTGGTTTTGATAAAAATTTGTATATGTAGCCTTGGAAGAGATGGGTTTAATTTTTGCCTCTTCAAAAACCCATTTTTCTAATGTTATGTTTTGGCACTTTTTCACTGACTTTAAAACAC
>APFE030768985.1:49850-74175 GCA_000404065.3 Pinus taeda | reverse complement strand
CTTCTGTCTGAATGGTTTTTGATTGGGCTTGATGGGTATAGTGTGCTGAATTATATTGGTGTCATATGTCTTTAAGTCGAAATAGTCCCAAGAAAACACATTTGCAAATGAAGACATCAAACTGATATATTTTTCCTTGATCTTTGGCGGCAATGCTTTGGACAATTTTACCAATTTAGGACTTGCAGCTGTCCCAATATTGATCTCTTCCACACCCTTCTCTGTTGGCTGCAATGTTGGCTTGCGGGCTACATCATCTTGATCAAAGAGTTCTTCTAGAGGTATCAAGCCTTTGGGAATAACGTTATTCTTCAGCTGCAACATGTCCATTTCATTGATTTGCATTTCATCTGTACCATTACCTTTTCCATCGTAATTTTCTTCATCAATTGAGGTCTCTTTGAACTTGCCTTTGTTTTGCAGAAAACCATCAATCTCCTCATCATCTTGGAACACTTGCCAATATCTCTAATTTTCTGGAACAGTTGGACGATGCTTGACATGAATTTCGAATTTGTTGCTAGAGTTCATTGGGATCTTCAAACTACTCGCTGCCTTAGCAAGAGCATCAGCAATACTATTTTGTATACGAGGCACACATGTTAAGGTGTATTCTGAAAATAATTTCAAAATGTCTAGGACTATATTACGGTAGGCCCGCATCCTAGGATGCTTTGCTTGATATTCGCTTTTGACCTGCTTGATAACCAATTCGGAGTCGCCATATACTGAAATTCTCTTAGCATTCAGCTTTCTTAGAATCTTTAGGCCAGCAATCAAAGCTTCATACTCAGCTTCATTATTTGAACATTCAAAATCCAACTTGTAAGAGCATACCCGCATGTTACCGAGGACTTTTTTTGGGGTGGAGAAAGGACTGCGTACCCAAATTCCAATTCTAGTGCCATCATTTCCCACTGCTCCATCGAAATCCATGGTCCACAAACCTTCTTCCTCCTCTTGCAAGTGCTGGAAATCTGTTTGTTGTGCCTTGCTTGCTGTCCATTGCTTTCAGCTGATCGCCCAACGGTGTTCTGCTGTTCTTTTTCTTATTTCTTCAAAACTTCTCTGAAATTTTCTGTTATTTATGGAATATCATCTACTTCTACCAACTGACTATCTATATCATTTAAACTATCTGAATACAAAACAAAAGACTCTAAATCTGTATGTACATAGTTAATAGGATGATTTATTGGTTTCTCCTTGCTTGTGATCATGTACTTCATTTTTTGTTCCCGATACAATTTCCTCATTTGTCCAAAAATTGGAATCATTGCATAGGAGAAATCTAGCTGTAGTGTCCCTTTCAGTTTCGCTACCCAAGACCTGGAAAGAAGCATGCCAAACCTTGGAGGAATGTCTGCTACCACAACATCCATCAAAAAATTCTTCATTGGGAGCTGATCCAAACTCACAACCAAGTCTTTCATGAGACCTATACATCTTACTCTGCTGGAATCAAATGAATAGAGATCATGATATTACCGGGTGATGTCCAGACCAAGCTTATCCATGATTGCCTTGGGCATGAGATTGTGAGAAGCTCCGGAATCGAACATGGCGTTATGTAACACAAAATCATGCAACCTTAAATTGATGTAAAAAGGTGGCACATCACTATCAGGAGACTCACCATTTGATGTTGGCCCAAAAATCATTTCAGGTTGATCATCTTCGACATTCACCATGTCGGACATTGGGTCCAAATTCAGCATTTTAGATACTTTTCCTTTATAACTGTTGTTCTTCATTATTTCAGTCAAGGGGATGGATATCTTCAGCTTAGAAATCTCATTCTCTAAATTGAAAGCGGGAATCTTTTCTACCTCTTTGACTGGGATTTATTTCCTTTCCTTTTCTTTCGATGCAACTTGCTGATGTGATTGTTTTGCTGATGGTGATTTGCTTCTCTCCAGATCAACTGCCTCCTTGCCTTTCCTTTGTGTGGGTGCTGAATCATTCTTTGACGCTTCAACATCCTTCTTTTTCTGAATGGGTCTGACCGGCACATCTCTATTTCTAAGTGAATATCGCTACTGTTGGGTGGACAAAGCATTCATGTAGCCTCTTTGGTATTCATCTGATTCCTCCTCCAAGACGGTGTCACTTGCTAGAATGAAATCTACATCTTTGTGTGCAGCTGAATTCCCTGCATACTCCTCCTCTTCAGTGAGATAAGTAGGCAAATCATCAGGAGTAAAGAGGTGATTCTCTTCGCCTATTACATTGTCATCCTCATTGGACTCCGGTCCATGCACAAAGTTTTGCTGCAAAGGTGTCTGTACTGGCAGTTGTGTAATCGTCTCTTGAGCTGGCTGATCTCTTTGTCTTATTCTATATTGCGGTTGTTGTTGGCCACGGAAGTTAGGATTTCTAACTTGTGGCTCTGGTTTGTCAAGTTTCACTCTTTCAAGCATCTGCTCTACCTTCCAAAGTAACTGATCTACCGAGGAAGATTATTCCTTTATAGTGACTTTCTTCTCTACTTTTGCTCTAGCTCTCTTGGTTAGCAGATTTGCTTCAACGCTGACCGTTCTGCATGTCTTCCATTGTGGCCAGTTCTCTTTCTCTCAATTGATAAGCCATGTCAGCATCAAATCCATCCGGGAACTTCAACATGGATAGTCCCACAGGTGGCCTTAGATTATCTGGAATTTCATTATAAATTGTATTGAATCTAGTGCAATAATATTGGACCGACTCACTAGCGTTTCTTTTGATTTGCTCATATTCAGCCAGAATTTGAAGAGGATTCTTTTTCACTTCCCAGCGGTTCAAAAATTGTATTTGTAAGTCAGCCAAGGTAGTGATACGAGCGGCCAGCAAACCTCTGAACCATTTCCTCACTTCACCTGCAAATGTCTGTACAAAAAGTCTCATTGACACATTCTCTGCATCAATCTCATGCAGTTCAAAGAAGTCTACCATTCTATCCACATGTTGCTGAGTAGTAATGCCATTAGGAGTGCCATCAAAAAATGGGATTTTGCTTTGGTAATCAGTGGGCATATCATCTAAAACTTGAGGCAAGACAAGAGGTGCAAAACGGGCATCCATCACTCTTGGTGGATTTGTCCTTGGAGGTGTTGGAGGAGTGTGCACAATTTTTAAGGGGATAGCAATTATAGTTTGAAGCTGAGCTACTATGTAGTTATCAATAGACCGGTTAGCCTTTTCCGTATCCAAGTCTACAAGAAATTGTGGATTGTGGACAGTAGAGTCAACCGCTCTTTCGGACTTGGTTTTGAACAACGATAATTCAAACTGCTCATCAAACTCTAGCTCTTCAATATATTCAAAAATGTCCGGGCATGAATGTGATTTGAGCACGGGCGATATAGAGCTTTCTTGATGATGAATTCTTGAAATCAAATTGGGATTTTCGTAGATGTGTGGAGGGTCGAGATCTGGATTAGCTCTGGTGTATCTTCTAGAAGCCAACGTGCTATTGAGAAAAATCAAAGGACACAACAAACTTTGCTCAGCCTATCAAATCCTAAACTTATCATCTGGAAGCTTAGAATTATTAAAAAGCAAGGGGATTGATTTATCTCCCCAGTATGGCCACCACTATGTTATCACCTAAATCCACCTTAGGTTGAAAGAAGGAAAAATTTAGGGTAACCACAAACCACGCTCAGTCTGGTAGCTAGCCCTACCAGAATAGGAGAGGGCTCTCTCCGAGTCACACTCAGTGAATAGATAAACAAAAAGGCCTGAGATGAATTACAGTGAACTATTTATCTTAGGCTAGTAAGTGAAATACGGATACAAGAAATGACTTTTATGAATGACTATGTTTCTGGGATGATATGCGACCAATGGACCCCAATGAACAGAGAACTTAATACAAAGGCATGGATTACTTCGTGAGGAAAGATAGGCGGAAAGCCTAGCAATTTAGTTTAAGATAGTGCGGAACGGAGAGATTGATTAAGAGGGTGAAAAGGGCATGCACAACATGAATCCTTTCTAACAGAAGAATGAACACTGAACATGAAATTTTCCCACAGGCAGAGCAATAAAATTGAATTCTACCTTAGCTAACTCAGAAAACTTCACTGGAAGTGAATATGAAATGAAATATGAAACATAACAAGGTACATATGAAACATAAGAGACACATTTGCTACACTCACAACCACATGAATCTTATGAAATAGAGCCACTGCCTTTCATTAATCCTCTGTAAAAAATATATAGTGCAGAAACAAAGTTTCTTTCCCATAGTCTCCCAGAAGTTACAAGCCAACCAACCCTTTGTAAATGGTTTGCATACAATATATAGAATGTGCCACGAAGAGATAGAACACCCAAGGGTTGGGGAGTTACTCGAATCATTACAAAATGAAGGTGGAGAGCCAAACATCAGCTATAGGTGCAGCGCCACAAACATGACAAATGGCTTGGGTGAGCCTTTGCCTTCCTTTGCCACTTGGATAAATGCCCATCTAGAGTGAAAATACTTTTAAAACCGCCTTAGGTGCCGAAAAAATGAAGTGTAGATGAGGGGGCCCACTTATGAAAAGTCGGGAAGCGAAATTTCGCGAAACAGAGGCATTTTGGGCCTTTTTTCCTATATGTGCGTGCCCTTTTCTGTATGCGTCACACCAATTTGAGGCCAGTTTTGAGGCACTTGTAGGAGTCCAAAATGTGCCCAAGTGTGCTCGTTGGAAATCTTGTCCTATCTGCTTTCCAACCCAAGTGGAATTTTTAAATTTGGAGCTCATTTTCCCCTCCAAATCTTCATTCTCCCAAGACTGCTTCCTGAGTGTCAAAATAAGGGCAGAGAGGCCATTTTTTGATGTTTTTGACCTCCTGGAGACTCAAATCATGCCCAAGTTTCTTGCCCGAGTGCTAGTAGTTGTGATTTTTCCTGCTGAATCCAAAAATGTAAACCATTTCTGATTTGGAGCTCCCAATCCTACACGTCGCGGCGGTGGCGCAGCGCGTATAGAGAAAAAACCTGTGTTTGTGCCAAAAAAATTCCATGTGACCAAAATTGTCCCAAATTTCTTGAAATTTGAGTTGGAGGTTCTCTGGGCCACAGAATCTTCAGCCAAGATTCGAAGTCGATCTTGCCCTTTTGCCTCTTTTGTTGCTCTGCTCAATTTGGCCTTCAAGCTCCTTATTCG
This sequence comes from Pinus taeda, assembly GCA_000404065.3. NCBI lineage: Eukaryota > Viridiplantae > Streptophyta > Pinopsida > Pinales > Pinaceae > Pinus > Pinus taeda. Next base: position 69,037 of record APFE030768985.1, on the reverse strand, counting down.
GGCCTTTGTGCTCATTTTCGGTGCCCTATAATGACAAGCCATCCTCCTCAATATGGTTTTGTCCCTGTTGGCCTTCTCTAGTAGTCTCTCCAGGTGTATATTGACCCGCTCTAACCAAGACTCACGGTCGTTGTTGAACTCTTGCTCCAAGGTAGTGAGCTCGATCCTCCTCTGCTGGGCAGCTTGTCGATTCTCATGGATGCTTTGCAATGCCATGATTGCCTGATGGTCCTCAAGCTACTTGTTCCTCTGCTACAGATACTTGATGATCCATCTGGCCCTCTCCACATTGAGTATCAAGTCTTGGATCTTCGAGTCTTGCTCCTGAATGGTCATCCTAAGTTTGGCATTTTCTGTCTCTGCCTCATCATCCTTAATGAGGATGACATCGGTTTCCTGCACACCTGATGGCCCCTCATCATGCACGGGCTTCTTGCCCTTGTCCAGTACCTGTGTCATTGATGCTGGAAGTGAGGCCCCTTCCACCCTAGGTGGAGATAACACTCGCTTTGCTGCTGCAAACAAGTGCCTACTTCCTCTCTGATATGTGCCTACTGCCTCATCTTTCAAGTATCTGAAGGGAAAGACTCTTGTGAGCTCACTCAAGAATCTGGCCTTAATGTAAGGCTCATAGTGTTGCCTATCCACCTTCTTCTTCTTATGCCACTGTTCTCCAACATTTGGTATACCTGTTGCCACTGATATAGCTTTGGGTGTCAATGTGAAAGTGACCCCGGCCAAGATAGACTGACCTCCATGTAGATGAAGCATAAATAAACGGGCCAACTCATGATGAACTCTAACATTTGCCACCCTTTGACAAAATTCAAAGCATGATAGGTGCTGGAAGCATGACATGGCAAGAGGGCATGCTTGTAATTCAGTGAGGGTAGTGGGCTCATCCCTGACATGTTTGCCACTCTTGTGGTGCCTCCTGGGAGCCTTCTCTTCTGAGGAAGAGTCACTTTGTGTTTCCATCTCCTACTCAGACAAATGTTGTTATGTCATGACTGCAATGTGCACTGTGATTAGGCTGCCCTTTGATGATGGTGTGAGGCTGGATGCCTTTGTGATATCTGTCACCAAGGGGAACAATGAAATAGGGAGTATTAGGAAGGGAGTGATGAAATGGGAATATGGGTTATAGGGAGAAATTTGTTAGCGATTTGGGAGGAGTTTGGGTATTTTGATGGGGTAGGGTTTGGGGTTTTGTGTTGACCAAATAGTGGAGGGATAGGGGAGAGGGTTTGGTAGTAGTTTAGGGCAGGGATTTTAGGAAAAACGAGAGAGGGAGGATGGGAAAAATGATATGTGTGGGGAAAAGGTGAGTGGAGTGAAACCTTGGCACTAACAACACATTTTAACAACCCTAGCCATCATGTTTCTAGGTGATTTCTTATGGTCGATTTTATACATTTTGGTGGCATTGAAACATCTCTATAAACACCATATCATTGACAAAATTTGATGAGCAAGGGATTTCATAAGGCCTACCTCTCAATTTGGGGTGCTTCACCAAAATTTGGAAGTGATTAGCACTTTTTTGGGCCTTTAGTCTGTGTGCGTTGCGCGCAAAGCCTGGTGTGCCGCGCCCTAGGTAAAAATTGAAATGTGGGCGGGCTGCATGTGCACCGCGCCCTCTATGTGCGCCGCGCTCCTGCGTATATGCACCGCGCCCTCCAAAACTGCCTCCAACTCACTCAAACGCTCACAAATGGATACTTACACCTTTACAACGCTTCTCCAAGGCTTCTAATAGCACAATGCCTTTGGTTTTGATAAAAAATTGTATATATAGCCTTGGAAGAGATGGGTTTAATTTTTGCCTCTTCAAAAACCCATTTTTCTAATGTTATGTTTTGGCACTTTTTCACTGACTTTAAAACACATTGATTTTCACTTTCCCTTTGAAATTTTAGCTCAAATGATGAAATTTTCGGCACTCTTTGCAGGGATTGCACGACAGGACATTTTGCCATGGAAACCATGACTGCATCTAAAAAAATCATCTGGCAACTTTTTTGAAAATTTTGTCATAAATGACACTGTTTGACTTTTCTTCAAAACAAAGTTTTGAAGAAGAGTCGAAGTCTATCCACATGATGATGAAGCTCTCTGAACCATAACTGTGTAAGGTCCTCACTCTGGCCTGCATGGCTTTATTGGACATATTCAAAGACCAAATTGATGAATTCCTAGACCTAGACTTCGAAAACGACCTTTGTCCTTTAAAGGACTAGACCTTGACTGTCATGGACTTTTATGATTATTGACAAAAGACCTGAGCCAGCAGGAGCCAGAGATGAGGGGGAATGACTATCATGACCTTATCCATCAGATTATGGCATGCCCCTAGTGGAATGCAGCTGGGAGAATGGAGCGAGACACCTAAACATGAAATGCATAAAGATTTTTGATCTTTGATGGAGGACTGACCAGACCGACTCTAACACTACCTACAGTAAACACATACCCTGTGGTGCTCCTCATATTATCTCTATTACCTACCATATTTGCATCAACATATCCCTGTAGAGAAATGTTTGAAGAACCAAATCATAATGCTTGATTTGTGGTACCTCTCAAATACCTGAGAATCCACTTCACTACCATTTGATGCTCTTTCCTTGGATTGTTCATTTACCTTCTTACAACTCCCACAGCATGTGCAATATCACACCTTGTGCAGACCATTGCATATATTAAGCTTCCAACTGTAGATGCACATGGAACTTTACACATATAATCCATCTCTTCCTAGGCCTTGGGACACATATCCTTATTTAATTTGAAATGGCTAGCCAAAGGTGTACTAACTAGTTTTGCATTCTAAATATTAAAACTTTCCAAAACCTTTTCTATGTACTCACTTTGAGACAATGTTAATTTGTGATTTTTCCTGGCTCTAGTTATTCTCATATCAAGGATTTGTTTTGCAGTAGCGAAATTATTCATTGCAAATGAATTTTCCAATTTTCGTTTGAGCACATTTATTTCCTGCATGTTACACCCTCCAATAAGCATGTCATCTACATACAATACTGATATAATATACCTGCCATCATTTTTATTTTTAAGATAAACACAATGGTAAGAATGACATCTAATATAACCTTGTTCAGACATAAACCTGTCAAATTTTAGATACTAGTGCCTTGGAACCTATTTTAAGCCATACAAGCTCTTCTTCAATTTGCACACAAATTTCTCCTTCCCTTTGACCTGATACACTTGTCGTTGCTTCATATATATTTCTTCCACCAAATCCCCATGGAGAAAGATTGTGTTTACATGTATATGCTCAAATGCAAATCTTATGCTGCCACTAGACATAAAATAGTTCCAATTGAAGTCATTTTAAAAATAGGAGAAAACATTTCATCAAAGTCTATACCTTTCTTTTGTGCAAACCCCTTCACCACAAGTCTACCCTTCTACCTTTGTTTTCCTCCATTTTCTTCTTTCAACCTATAAACCCATTTATTTTGCAATGTTGTTTTACTTGCATGCAACTTTACTAAGTATTGGGCGCAACCCAACTTGGCCTAGTTTTTTGAAAAAACTCTGCATTTTTTGGAGCAGAGTGCACAGTGGAGAATGCCACAAAGCATGAAGTGGACTACATAATAGAGAAATTTGAATATACCGTGTGGTGTAAGGGCTTTAGGATGGATTGAAGCCCCTGATTTTTGTAATAATGTAAAGGATCAATGGTTTTAGGTACTTATTTTACGGAGTCCATGGTATTTGGACCATGTTATTGTAACAATGTAACCCTTGATATAATAGTATACATAGGGTCAAGTAATAAGAATAAAATCATTAGTTGTGATCCATATCTGTGTTATTGTTGAACTCTTGTGATCTATAGTTAGTAGAAGAGGCGAGGCTCTACAGCTGAGTGCACAGAGGCCTAAGTCTGCAACTGAGTGCGTAGATGACCTACAACTTAGTGTGTAGGTCAAGAACTATTTTTTGTACAAAGAATCATTATATTAGAAACAATTCTTGTGGACGTAGACCCACATTGATGTGAACCACGATAAAATTGGTGTCTTCATGTGTATATTTTCTTACTATCTGTTGTAGCATAGAAGTTTATTACAGTTGCAATTTATTTCAACATATTAATGATTTATGGCTTTATATGATACATTGATGTAGCTAACATAATATGGCGAAGTAATTCATGAATGTTAAGAAAAAGAAAACATAAAAACATAACATCTCCACATCCCTCAAGGATGAAGAAACCTGGTTCTACATCCTCCCATAGTCACTTCATGTGAGACTACAATCTGCTTGCAAATAGTTACCGAAAGGGCCAACGATTGAGGGTTTTGTTGGTGTGCAGTATAGATCAAACTTGGGTTAGCCCAAATCATAACCAAGCAAACAAAAGGTTCTATTGTAGCGAAGAAGAAGCGAAGCAAGCAGAGTAGATGGAAATTGATGGCACAAAATTTCCATCACCTCTCCCACCATATATTCCACCGAGAAAAATGAATGCTAAACCAGTGAAAGACTCGAAGGATGTGAAGTTTGGAACCTTCACACCCCTATTTCAAGAATCAGTACCATTTTATGTAGAAATACTTGGGAAAATTCTGCAGTTGAAGTTTAGAGACTATGACTTCAATGATAGAAAGAAACACCCACAATTCGCGCTAGACCAATATTTGAAACAAGTAAACTACCCAGAGAGTGGTGTGACAAGGTTAGAGCTAGAACAAAGGGAAAATGGATTGGCACAATCATGACTGATGAACATGTTAAATGTGCCGCACTTTGGAAAAATTCTGGGGAGAATGACTTACGTGTGACAGCTGCTCGTGCTGGTGCATGAAGGATGCCTATGGATGGGGAAGAGGATCCCTATAAACCCAATGTTGATCTAGAGAATCACGATACTACCATATCAAGGGAAGAACCTTGCAAAATAATTTGTTGGAAAAGACCAGGATTGCACCATAGCTGAAAGCATGAATAAGAAATTTGGATTGACAAAAGGGAAGTGATGATATGACATAAACTCAACCAGTGACCAATGAGTTTTATTCACAACACGCGTATTGGCTGGAAAGATCATGAGAAAGTGTTGAGCTAATGAAGTCCATGCAGTGGTAGTTTCATTAGTTGCACAGTGCACCAATAGGGTTCAATACAAATAGGTCGAACACGTTTTCAAATAATTTCTGGACGACTGTCGTGAGGTCCAGGGGAAAGGTACCACATTACATTATGCATGGCTGATATTGATAATTGCAATGCTGGTATGGAGAGAGCTGGAGGAATCGCAGTTCCCTTTACTAGCATAATATGGCTCATTGTGGTATACCACTCAACCATCACGGGCAATGGAGAACATGATGTTTTTCGTATTATATCATATGGACTTACATATGTTAGTGAAACAACATCCTTTCCTTTCACCGAGATTATACGAGCAGTATATCGCTGTTGCAAAGTTTAAGGCCAATTTTTACAAAGTATATATATAATCTTGAAGGGACACAAAGAAAAAATGACATCCCATACCATACTTAGTAACAGAAGATGATATCTTAGTGCAAGTGCAACAGTGGCCAGAAGAATGGATGACTGCACAGGAAACACATGAAGAAGATAGTGCAATAGAGGATGACACAACACAACATGGAGAAGCAAGTGGAAAAGATAAAGACAAGGATGAGCATGAATCAAAGGAAGAGGAGAAACATGACAAGGGTCACCAAGATTCTCCTGAGGGAGATGAGCAGAATAAGGACTCGGAAAAGACAGAGATAGACCCCTTGTCATAGAAAATAGGAAGGCGGGCACCTAAGCTACCTCAAAAACTAAAAATAAGCATAAGGAATATAGGACAAAGGGTATAACACTAGTGGTCCTTACTGAAGAGGACTCAGACCAAATCGGGGACAGGATATAGGAAGCAATGAAGAAATCATGGAGCAAGTTAGAATATCGCTATGGTGCACTTCTAAGAGGTCTTAAAGAGAATATTATAGAACTAAAAATAATGGCATAGACAGTTAGAAAACCAATGCAAGTTGTGGAGAAGATTGGAGAAGAAATGCAAATAAAGACTATACTTGTAGTGTGATTAGCATCGATACTTGCTGGAGCTCTGCAGTTTGACTTCATCGAGGTTTAGTAGCAGGATAAAGAATGGAGGAATGCCAACATGAACATCTTAGCAATACCATTGTATAGATTACATAAGGTGCACTTGGAAATAATAGAAGAGCTGAAGCTGTCTGAACAACACACCTCGTAGGTCAACATTCAGGTAGAAAGAGAATGGGCTTCACTACAACAGAAGCTTGACTAGATTATCTAGGAGAGAAGCAGTTAAACAACAACAAAAGATCAAGGAGGTGTTAGAAGAAACATGTAGAGAGATTTCAAACATTGATGTCTAAGAAGAATAATCAGAGGACGACAAGGTCACGAATCTTGGCCTTGTAGTCAAAGGATACAAGCAGAAGATCGCAGATGTGCAATTTAAATATGAAATGTAGATCAATGAGTTATAAATGAAGTTGTAGCCAACCATGGCATAGGAAGTGTGAGAGCAGAGGGATACTAACATGAAGGATGCAATGGCTAGCATCTCCGCAGTGGTAGCAGAGTGTGCACAATGTTGGATGAAAATTTGTAGATTTGGAGTTCGCTGCAGGAAGATCCAAATGTGCATAAATTACAGGAAGATATTTAGTAGAAGAAACAAGCAACTGTAAAGACCTTACCAATCTCACAGATTCTTGCTAAGATCAATGAGGGAAAGGCCCTCCAGAAAGATATTAAGGAACTAAGGAAGGAAGAACCGGTTTTAATAGAGAGAACTCAACCATGGTAGGATGAGGATCTCTAATTTTCCTAGGCATTAGATGAGAAGCTTCAAGAGCTTCGATAGAGGGAGACAATAATAATGCAAAAAGATGCAAAACCTATCAAAAAAGCACTATTGGAAGAGGTGCACAGTGAAGAGAAGTAGGTCACATAAATTTTGTAGCAGTTCAATAAGTTGAGTGACTTAGGATGAGTCACATGTGAATGTTGGGGGGCTATTGGGCGCAACCCAACTTGGCCTAGTTTTTGGAAAAAAATCCACATTTTGTGGAGTAGAGTGTGTAGTGGAGAATTCAGCGGAGCACGAAGTGGACCATATAGCATAGTAGTTTGAATATACTACATGGTGTAAGGGATTTGGGATGGATCAAAGCCCCTCCTATTTTTAATAATGTAAAGTATCAATGGTTTTAGTTGCTTGTTTTAGGGAGTCCATGGTATTTGGACCATGTTATTGTAACAATGTAACCCTTGATATAATAGTATACATAGGGTCAAGTAATAAGAATAAAATCATTAGTTGTGATCCAGATCTGTGTTATGGTTGAACTCTTGTGATCTATAGTTGGTAGAAGAGGCGAGGCTCTGTGGTTGAGTACATAGAGGCTTGAGTCTGTAGTTGAGTGTGCATATGACCTGTAGCTTAGTGCATAGGTCAAAAACTATTTTATGTACAAAGAATCATTATATTAGCAACAGTTCTTGTGGACGTAGCCCCACATTGGGGTGAACCATGGTAAAATTGGTGTCTTCATGTGTATATTTTCTTACTATATGTTGTAGCGTAGTAGTTTATTATATTTGCACTTTATTTCAGCGCAATAATGATTTATGGCTTTATATGATATGTTGACATAGTTAATGTAATATGGCGAAGTAATTTATGAATGTTAAGAATAAGAAAACATAAAAATACCACATCTCCACATCCATCAAGACTGCAAAAACCTAGTTTTGCATCCTCCCATAGTCACTTCAGGTGAGACTGCAATTTTCTTGCAGGTCATTGCCGAAAGGGCTAGTGATTGAGGATTTGTTCGTGAGCAGTATAGATTGAACCTAGGTCGGCCCAAAGCATAACCAAGGCAACACTAACTCCCAATTCTGGTTATGCATCAAGGAGTTCATCTGTTCTTCCATGGCTTGCTCCCACTTCTTCCTAGTTTCTACCTGCATTTCTTGTTCATATCTTTCCAGTTCACCAGAACTAGTTAATAATACAAAATATAATGAAGGAGAGTATCATTCAAAGGGTCTACTTATCCTGGTAGATCTTCTAACACCACTTTCAAGTGTTTGTGGTACCCGTAGATGTTGTGGTTTCTTTTGTTACTGTGTCTGTTAATCATTATAATTTTCAGGCACCTTTACTTTTTCTATGATCTCATCAAACACTGTGTATTCTTTGCTTTCCTTTTCCTACATCTGATACTTATACAATACCTTCTCATTGACTATGACATCTCTTCTCCTAATGATTTTTTGATTTTCATAGTCATATAAGCGATAACCTAAACCAATAACGCCATATCCAATAAAAGTACATTTCTTTTATTTTACCTCAAACTTTGTTCTATTTTAATTTCTTTATTAATGTAGGTAAAGGTTCACAATAGAAAGTCTTTAAAAATTAGTAGTTTAACTTTTTACTTGTCCATGCCTCCTCTGGAATACCACCATCCAAGGAAATTGAAGGCCCTTTATTTATTATATAAACAACAATATCTACAACATATGCCTAAAATTGTAAGGGAATATTGATGAGCCTCATAAATGGGTAATTATATGGGCTCATTTTACCTCCTAACCTAGTCAAATCAACCATTCTCTTAGCTTATGACATGATTTTATGATTATGTTTATACTTATAGAGTGAATTGAGTTAGCTATGATGCCATGAGGTCTAATATGTGTTTAATGCAGATTATTGATGATTTTTGTGGTAAAAGTGAAGAATACAGTGGACAAATGGCAGCAATAACTCGAAGTGGACAAAGGAGAGGACTTATAGGAGGGGATCCCCCTCATTTATTACTACCCACTTCAAATTCCCCTTCATTCAGCTCGGAGTACAGGCAGCCAAGTCATGCATTAGCAGGCAACCGAGCTAGTGGAGGATAACTGATGTTTATCTTGAACTTTGGGAGCCAAGACTCCCTGATTTTGAGGAAGATGTTGGGAGCTTCATTTGTATAAGTAGAGTGGCCTAGGGCCTCACTAGGGTTAGAGTTTTGTTGGATTTTTTCTGCAGTATCGCTTATGTAAAGTCTGCTCAACTTCGAGCTTATTTTTGTGATAGTTTCATGTAATATTGTTATTGTTTTGATAATAAAGATGGAATATTTTTGAGCTAGCACTGAGTTACCTCAGAGGACTAAAGATATTAGGTTAGGGCCCAATCCAAGCAACTAGGATCCTCTTTTTTTTATTTGTATGTTTCATTTCAGTTTGTAGATTAGGTTGCTGTTAGATATATTTCTTTTATGGTTAAGAATAGGTTGTTTTTTATGATTCAATAGTTTGCTTCCATTTGTGTTTTCAATAGCAGGTTAAGCAGTGATAAAGAAAAGATCCAAAAGGCTAGCAATAGTGCCTTAGCCTCTCTTCCTCCCTTTCGGACAATGATCTGAGGCAAAGACCCTCTTGCTACCCCAAAAACACAGATTTTCCTCCTTCATAGGATTTCTAGTGTTTGCAACTTTCTAATTGGTTCATAGTTTAGTTTGCTTTGCTTCAGAACTTCTTCGCCATGCTCATTTCTTTATTTGCAACAATATTCTTTCCTTCTTTTCTTTCATGCAATGGTTATCAACATTTTCTTCCATAGATCATAGTTTACTTTGATGCAAAAACTCTATTTTTTAGATGCACTTATTTCCTTCCTTGTTTAATCTCATTGGTTGAATTTCAGTTGTTTACGTAGCAGATATCTTCTAGCAGTAGTCTAGCCTATCAGCCACTCCATCCTCCATCTAATCCATGCCCTATAGGTCGCCCAAGTCTCCCCTCAATTCTGCCTTAGTTTCTTGCATTTTACATAGACTTTCCTCTCTCTCCTTGAGCAAATCCAATCATCTTTCTCTCTCCTAATGATTCTTGGTAGACCCTAGGTGCCCTAACACTTCATTCCAACCTTCATCTACCTTCTCCACCCACTCTCACACCTTCAAAATAGTGAAAACTGCTCTCGGCCTCCTCCTGTAGGCCACTTGTAGAACGATGTTTTTCCTCCTATAGATTTCCTGTGTCCTCAGGTAGATTTTCTTGTAGGCTTTCTTTTGAAGGCTGAGTTGGGGAAAAGCATCCAGAAGGCCACCTGACACCTCCTAGGACCCATCCACACCATCATACATCCTCTCAAGTCCCAAAACTGCCCTCCATCGCCACCTATTCGATGCCACATCCACAAACAAATAAATTACATGCATAACAAATTCACATAAAAATACATAAAAATCCAAAAAGATGTTTTTTGCACATTTACTTTCAGAAATATCTTAGGTAGATGTTGTTTACTTCCTTGAGTATATAATGGCATTCTTTTCATGGTTTTCATAGTGTTTTATGCAAAAGTAGGATTAGTGGTTAACTAGGATTTCATTGGTTTGCTTTACATTACAGTCTTCCTTTTTGCAAGTAGAATAACATCAATAGAGTAATCTATTTTTCCTTCTATCACATATAAAGCTTATTCTGGAATCCAAAGAAGTTGGCTTGAGCTCCTAATGATCTTGTGCCAGTTGGTCAAGTGACAAGCTACAGTAAGAACTAGTACTTGTGCATACAACACTATCGCTTCCAAGTTTGTTACGAACTACCAGGTTGATAAGAGTAAAGTAGGCAACCCAAGAGTTGCAACATTATTGTTGTAATACTAGTGCTCACCACTTTTTGGCACCATTTCTGGGGAAGCGTCAGAGTATTCTATGATTACTTCTTTCTTTTATTTTCTTCTTGCAACATTCTGCTAATAGTTTATTTAAGCAAAAGTAGATTAGTCATTTTCCTTTCTTTTAGTTCTGCATTTCTTTTCCTTTCCTTTTCAATTCTGCAATTTCCATTTTAGCCAAAGTAGATTAGTCACTTCCTTTCTTTCAGTTCTGCATTTCGTTGTTTTCCTCTTCAATTCTACAAATTTCATTTTAGCAAGTTCATTTCAGTTAGTTGCAAATTGTTTTGTTCAATCAATTTCAGTTTTGCAGGTACAATCAGTGTGGGGAAAAAGAAAAAAAAACCAACCAAAAATATTTCCTTTCATGCCTCGTAGGAATAGAGATAATTCAGGAAAAAAATTTCCCAACACCCCCACTGCTTCACACAGCCAACCTTCTCTCTTCTTCGGTGGCTGCGATCAAGAAGAACCCTTAGCTGAAGAACCCGACATATTTGAAGAACCTATAGGGGAAGAAGAAGAAGAAAACATTGCTTTGGAGCCAATGGCTGAAAATAGAAATGCTAGGGGGAATGGAGAAAGAATAGAGGGTCCCTTTCCATTTGGGAGACCAATGGGGACACCAAAATGAAGAATATAAGTCATTCAGCCCTACCTCACTTCCATGGTTTGACTACAAAAGATCCTAACACCTTCTTGTTTGAGTTTTCTATCATTTGTCGAACCTATGACTGTGCAGAAGATGAGCAAAAGTTGAAACTATTCCCTTCTACTCTCAAGGATGTAATTGTGGTGGTTCATGGGGTTACCTGGCAATAGCATCACGACTTGGGCTCAGATGCAGCAGGCCTTTAATGACAAGTATCAAGACTACTGTAGGTCAAACGATACCAAAGAAGAAATATTCCGAATGACCATGGGAAGTGATGAATCCTTGGAAGATTATGAGAAGAGGTTCTAGCTCAGTTACAAAAGGGCTAGGTGTACACTTGACCTTGAATCTCTGAAGTTGGTCCTCCTCAGGGGAATTCCAGAAGACCTTCTAGACACCCTCCATCTGTTGGCTGGGGGAGACATCTACCAACTATCCTATGAGGACATAAAGACTTTTTTTAGAAACTATTCTAGAGCAGCTAGAAAGAAAGGTGGGGCGAGTCAACCCATAGCTAGTACCTCTTCCTCTAGCTCATCCATTAAAGGAGAACTTGGAAACACGCTGGAAGACTTCAAGAGTGAGATGCTGTAGACTCTTGCCATGCAAATGGATACCTTACATATCAAAAGGAAACAAGAAGAAGCAGAGATGGATTTGGCCATTTTTTATCCTAGATGCACCAGGAGGCATCTTAGGAACGAATTTCCATTGAACTCTATAGAGGTTTGTTCAGTCTGTGAAGAAGATCATTCTACAGATAAGTGCCCTTCCTTGCCCAGACTTAAAGCAGTATACCAAGGGGTCGAAGGAGCCGCTAAACCACTCTATTTCATGAACCAAAGGAGACCACATGGACCTAGACCATACTAGCAGGGGATGCAAGGGACATCTCAAGCATACTACCACCCAAACCAAGTCACTTCCATACCTTCTTGGGGCCCTCCTTCTCATCCTTCTTGGTCCACGCCTCCTCCTTGGTCCTTCCCATCTCAATATCATGCCCAACTAGCCACCCATTTATTCCAGTCCTATGCTCCACCGCAGCCTTAGTGGAATGCATCTCATTAAGGGTGGAGGCCCCAGTACAACTCTCCTCCCACTCTTTTGCCTCGACCACCTGCTCAACCACAACCATTACGTTCTTCTCCACCAAGGCAACCCCAAATTCCTGCCTAGCTGAACCTGAACTCGAACAACAGATAGGCTCAACAAGTGTATAGTGGGGAACCATCATGCTCAACTTATGCTATGGAGATTCAGAAGATTAACCTACGATCTGGGAAGGTTTTCCTAGATAGCTAGCCTCCACCCAGGGAGGTTGAGGAAGATAAAGTGGAAAGTGAACCTAAAGCAAATCCACCCTTTCCTTAGAGACTATCCGCAATAGTCCAACCTACCCCAGAAGAAACTGAACTCCTGGGAGAATTGAAATAGTTATGCGTGAAGATACCACTTCTCCAAGCCATAAAAGATGTGTCTATCCACAATAGGTTGATCAAAGAGAAGTGATTTAGGCATCTAGTAAGGCGTAAGAGAGATGCCCCAACCATCAATGTCACAGGGCAATTGTCTGACCTGATGTTGGGGCAGGTAATATATCCAAAATATCTGGACACTGGAAGCCCAGGACTTGATGTCTACATCAATGGCACCATGGTCCCACATACCTTGATTGATCTGGGAGCTGCCATTAATGTGATGACAAAGGAGACAATGCTCAAACTTAACCTCCAGGGCTCCTTGAGGAAGACCACGACAATACTGCAGCTACCAGACCACTCCACCGTGACGCTTGAAGGGATTGTGGAAGATGTGATGGTCTCCATTGATTCTTGGGAGTACCTTGCAGATTTCTTAGTTCTCCAGCCAAAGGAAAAACTCACTGGGTATCCTCTCATCCTGGGAAGACCCTGGTTGGCTACCGCCAATGCCTACATCAACTGTCGAGCTGGGAACATGACCATAAAGAACGGGCATATGTCCAAGCAGTTAATCCTATATCCTCCTGCACAACCCTTGCTAGAACATGATCTACCTCTCTAGTTGGAGGAGGAAGATGAGGATGAAGTCTATTATGCACCACTTTGTGCATCAGAAACTGTCATGGGGGGAAACCGCAAGAGGACGATGATATGATTGAAAATTTGACTCAAAATCCACCTCCCAATGTATTACCCTTAGAGGACATAGTGAGAGAAACCCAAAACAAACCTCAACTGATCTCTGTGTGGCTGACTCGACCTCTCTCCGTGTTAAGAATATATAGTTTGACCCAGAAAGAATCTTGAAAATCAATCCATCCTTATCCACTTCCCAGGAGAAGGAGCTATTTAGCTTACTGAGAAAACATTTAGATGCCTTCGCCTAGAGTTATAAGGAGATGGAGGGTGTGCACCTTTCAGTATGTACTTATCATATATACATTAAGGAAGATTGCAAACCACTCAGGTAGCCTCAAAGGAGGATGAATCCAACACTTAAAGATATAGTTAAGGAAGAATTGCAGAAATTTCTTGATGCAGGATTCATCTATCCCATCTCTGACATTGAATGGGTCTCTCCTTTGGTGCTAGAGCCAAAGAAAAATGGTAAATGGAGAATCTGTGTTGACTATTGGGAATTAAACAAAGCCACTAAAAATGACCATTTTCCTTTACCTTTCATAGATCAAGTGTTAGACGGTCTGGCAGGGAATTTTTTTTCTCTTTCCTAGATGGGTTTAACGAGTACAATCAGATTCAAATCAGCCTAGAAGACCAAGATAAGACCACTTTCACTTGTCCTTGGGGTACCTTTGCATATCAGGTCATTCCTTTTGGTTTGTGTAATGCTCTAGCCACTTTCCAAAGAGCGGTATTGAGTATATTCTCCGAATTAGTTCATGATGCAGTAGAGATATACATGGATGAATTTACTCCTTATGGCTCTGACTTTCAGAAAGCTTTATCTAACCTAGAAAAAGTTCTAGACAAGTGTATTGAGATGAACATATCCCTCAGTCTGGAAAAATGTGAAATTTTTACGACTGAAGGGACCATGCTAGGTCATGCAATATCTCAACAAGGATTGAAGGTGGACCCCAAAAAAATTGCCATCATCTAAAGGATCCCACCTCCTTAAAAGGTGAGAGATGTCAGAAGTTTCCTAGGTTTAGGTGGGTATTACTGGAGATTCATTAAAGATTTCAGCAAGCTAGCCTCTCCTTTGTTTGGCCTTTTAGTAAAAGATGTCGAATTTATATGGTTGGAAAATTGTCAAGAAGCCCTAGATACCTTGAAGAGAAAGCTTGTGACTGCCCCAATTCTGAGAGGCAAAAACTAGGCCCTACCTTTCCACATTCACACAGATGCCTCAAACAAAGAAATAGGAGTAGCCTTGGGACAAATTGATGAAAAGCTTCCTTATGCCATATACTTTACAAGAAAAAACTTGTCAAAGGCGGAGCTAAACTATACAATCACCGAAAAGGAACTCCTAGCTGTAGTGCATTCCTTAAACAAATTCAGACATTATATCATAGGCTATCAAACTTTTGTGCACACTGATCATGCTGTAATTATATATTTAATGAACAAACTGGATGCAAATGCTCGCATTATTAGATGTTTTCTTTTATTGCAGCAGTTTGATTTGACCATTGTTGATAAGCCCGGTAAAGAAAATGTTGTTGTTGACTTTTTGTCTAGAGTAAATTTGCCTGTAGGTGAAGAAGGAATGGTGGATGATCAAATTACAGATGAACACTTGTTTGCTATCTCAGTACACTCTCCATGGTTTTCTGATATAGCAAACTACTTGGTTTTAGCACAATTCCCACCACACTTATCCTCAAAAGAGAAGAGCAAGATAGTAAGGAAAAGCACCCCTTTCACTTGGATTGGGGGAAATCTCTTCAAACTTGGCCCAGATCAGATCTTGAGGAGATGTGTCAGGGAGGAGGAAGTTTTGACATCCTCCCCACTTGTCTTGATGGGCCTTGTGGAGGTCATTTTACAGCAAAAGAACTACCTTGAAGATACTACAAGCATGCTACTATTGGCCCACTCTTCATCAGGATATGAGGAGATATGTCAGCTAGTGCGACCAGTGTCAAAGGATGGGGAAACCCACTCCAAAGGATGAAATTCCCATGCAGCCTCGAGTGACCTGTGAGCCATTTGAGAAGTGGGGCATGGACTTTGTGGGGCCTATTAGCCCTCCTTCAAAACAAAAGTGATACATCATTGTGTGTACCGACTACCTGACAAAGTGGGCAGAGGCAAAAGCAATCAAAGGAGCGACAGAGGAAAAAGTAGCTGATTTTTTGAGGGAAATCATATTCTACAAGTTCGGGTATCCAAGAGAGTTAGTTACAGATCAAGGCAGCCAGTTCACTTCCAATTTGATTGAAGATCTGCTTGCACATCATAAGATCAAACATAGGACTTCCACCCCTTACCATCCACAAGTCAATGGGAAGGTGGAAGTCTCCAACAAAGCTTTGGAAGGGATCCTGACCAAGGTAGTGAGCAGCAGCAGGAAAGACTGGTTGGAAAAATTAGTGGAGGCCACCTGGGCCTATAGCACAACATGGAAGACCACTACAGGGTTCACACCCTATGAACTAGTCTATGGGAAGAAGGCTTTGCTGTCAATAGAATTTGAATTCAATACACTAAGGACGACAGCTTAGCTAGACTTAGACGTTAGCCATGCATAGAAAAAAATATTACTCCAGCTCAATGGATTGGATGAACAAAGATTGTAGGCCCTTCTCCACATAGAGGTAGTTCAGCTTGAGAGGAAGATATGGCATGACAAAAATATCAAGGAGAAGCAATTTCAAGAGGGAGATTGGGCACTACTCTATGATTCAAGATATAAAGATTTCAAGGGGAAGCTAAGCACAAGATGGCTAGGACCCTACACTGTGGAGAAATGAAATGACAATGGTTCAGTTCTGATTAGAACCATTGAGATGAAGCCATCCCCATGCTTGTTAATGGACACCAGTTGAAAGTCTACAAGAAACCCCTCTCCAAGTGAGAGTTCATTGAAGGATTGAATAAGTCAGTGATGGTAGTGGAGCATGTCTTAGCCTCCATTTCATCCACTCACTGAAGAAAAAGAGAAAAAACAAAAAAATAATAAGGAATCAAGTGAAAACCTCCATGAGGTGCTTGAGTCCCATCATTGGGTTGAAAACCTCTCCGGAGGCGGCCCAGTGGTGTCAAAAAAAAAAAAAGAGAAGAAAGAAAATAAGATCCCTGGGTGAAAAACTCCCTTGGAGGTGCCTAGGGAAGGCAACTAGGGTGAAAACCTCCCTGAGTCGCCTTGGTTGTTTTCAAAAAAAAAAAGAAGAAGAAGAAAAAGAAAAAGAAAAATGATTTTCCAATTATATTGCAGGTTTGCAGGAGGACTATAGGAAGTAGCAGCAGGTGCCAAGGGAGCTCTGAAACCAATACCAACACCTATCCTATCTTCCCTCACCTTTCTCCATCATTCTTGACATTCTTTTCACCTCACTGTGCTTCTTTTTCGAAAACTGTGTTTTCTACAGGAGGCTCCTTTAGAAATTATAGAGAGCAAAAAATGGATTTTAAACGTAGTTTGAGGAACAGGGAAGCTTCATACAAGATTTATAAATCCTCTTGCAGTCTTCAAACCTCTTTTCCATCATTTCTAGACCTACATCACATCCCAAGCATCATTCTTCTTCCTGCCCAAGAAAAAAAACACAAAAAATAGTTTTTTAGGAAAAAAAAAAGAAAGGGAACCACACCATCCACCTCACTTGAAGCCTACCTTTTTCCTCTTCATCTCAATCCACATTTTTGGCATCATCCTCATAGCTACAGGCATAGAAAAATCTAAATTTCAAAGGGAGAAGCAACTACAGGAGCTCCTGTAGTAATTCTTGTAGCAGTTAATCCCATTAAAATCTAGCATCAGTAGCATGAGGGTGCAAATATGAAGGTTGAATCAGACACCTGAAGATTAGATCTAGCCAAAAAGGAACCTGCACACAGCACAACCATATCTCAGTAAGAAGACAAGCATGCATCAAAAGAAATAAAGGCATGCAACAAAAGGAAAGGCCATAGCACCTCACAACAGACGCATTCGTATCTCAGGTAAGTAACTAACCCGCTCCTCTATTTGCATTGGTATAATTAGAAAGAATACAATAGCAGCAAGATAGTTGAGGCTGTTTGGGGTTGAGGTGTCTAGTTAACTTGGCCACCTTCATCCAGTTGACTTCACTCATCTGAAGATGTCACCACACGTGTGCTTAGTCAAACTTAAGAGAGATGTCAAGGACAGGTAGTGGAGGCAATGGGAACTCCGATACAATCATGAGAGATGGTTACGAGGAAAGGGAAATCATGACAAGGTAGGTGGGGACCAACATACACTTGGCTAGGTCACCCTCCATCACTAGAAATATCCATAAAAAGTAATAAGTACTCCTCGCCAAAGCACTCTCACCACATTTCTCCTTCATTCTCTACTCGAAACTCCACTCCTACTACCTTCTCGTGCCCCCACAAGCCTCGTACCTATCGTTCTCCACTGATATCTCCCATATCCTTACTGTCGGCATTCTACAGGAGAACTTACAGGTTCTACAGGAGAACCTACAGGAATCCTACAAGAGGGCTGGCAGTGTTCTACATGAAGGCTAGTAAGTTGTTTTGGGGAGGGAAAACACAGTTTTTAGCACAATTCTCAGGTTGAAGAGGTAGGTTCTTGGCATACCTCCATTGAATATCAAAATATGCAAGTAGTGGTTTATGAGGAGAAAATAGAACTTTTGGGTGGAGGAAATTGATAAAAATAATTGCTGCTTATTTCTAAAAAAAATAGTCTATTTGTCTCTCTGTTTTATTTAGAAATTGTTCTATCCATTTCCATAGTTGGTTTTCCAAGGAAGCATAGGAAAAATGACAGGAGGTTTTATGAGGAAGGAGCCCACCAATTCCTCCAAGCTCCATGCACACCCCCAAGTAGTGGACATATTCACAATAGCCAATTGGATGAACTTTTTTGAGAAATTCCGAGGGTTTGATGAGGAAATCGCTCAGGAATTTACCCACTATTTGGTCCTGTTGAAGCCCTGAAAATTAGGTCTACAACAAGGGGGATAATCACCCGGTCTAGACGTTGGTTAGCAGCTCCTTTTCTGTTTGGTATAGTCGGTCCGACTGGGGATATGGGACTAGTTTCCCAATATATGTGTGTGTGTGTTGAGAATTGATATTTCCTTTCTAGAAATTCCTAAGTAAAATGTTCTATTCTAAATCTAATCTAATGACATGCAATTGTATTCTAATAAACAGAAATATCTAATTCTAATTAACCCAGGATGTAATCTTTCCGTTATACAATCTAAAATGATTTCAAATAACAATTGGTAATAAGGATCATTCAACTGTTATGAGAAAAGAATTCAATGAAAATAAACCACTTCGTATAAAAAGTTAGACGAAACAGTTGTGAAAAACATATCGCATAATAAGCTACTTATATATTAAGCATAAATAAATAGCTATCACCGTACAGAAGTGCCAAATGATAACTCAAGCATTCACGCATCAATACATAAACAACTAAACATGAATATTACTTTAACACAAAGGCAGAAATAGTTAAGAGATAAAAGTACCATTTATAACTAGTTCTACTCATGAGCTTCAAGCAATAATGATTTATCTCTTCTTAATCCAACACCCACTAAGAGTACAAAAGTGCAACATTAGTAGTAGATATTAAATGCAGATATCAATAAATCATGTTCCATTCATTCAT
>APFE030768973.1:18012-45164 GCA_000404065.3 Pinus taeda | reverse complement strand
AAAAGTAAATGGGTGAATCTTTTGAGGAAGGTGGGCCCAGTCCCTCTCACAAGATTCCCCAGAACACAAAGGTTAGCTTAAGTGATCAGAACAATCTTCTATTCATCTTCCAAAAGATTCAAGTACAATAAAGTTCAGACTTGCTGATGTCTCTCAAAATTTCACTTACAGACCATTCTCCCCCGTCTAATGTAGATGTCTCCTCTTTATAGAGGAGACATCTATTACAATAGATTATTACAGTTCATTCGGTTAACCCATTCTATCGAAAATAAGAATTACAGAATGCTCTTACAACAGTGTAATAATATATTATTTCTTAGGTTCTAGTTGTTACACAGCTGGTAACCAACTTCAACCGTCTTCTTGGGATTCTCGCATTCCTTTGCCGTTTCCCCATGCTGTTCCTGTTTTAAGCCATGGTAACTGTGTTCTACCCACTTTAGGCAGCTGCTTGATCATTCCATGTCAGCGTTCTTCAGATAGTTACCATTTGTTATTCCCAGCTATTGCAAAATAGCCCGCTTTAGATGGTTGTTGTTGCTGACTGTAGCAACTGCGTAGTTGCTGTTTCTGGTGTTGCAGCAACTGCGTAGTTGTTGTTTCTGGTGTTACAACAACTATAAGTTATAATTCTTGCAGACTTAAGACAATTACTTGGAAACTTAGTCATCTTTTCCAAAGATAAATATAAAGATATTCACGAATATGCAATGAATAATTAAACATATAGATATGCGGAAAGTTACTTCGTACCTTGGGGTGATTAAGTCATTATGTAATCAAAGCTTATAACTTATGACCGAAAAGGATAGTATTATGGCAAAAATATAAGGTCAAAATTGGTCAATTCTGAGTCCTAACATCCCCCCCAACTAAAGATATTGCATGTCCTCATGCAATGTTTTACTCTGAGTCCGAGTCGGAGTACTGGGATGAACAGTGTAGATTACTGAGACAATAGCTATAGGAGGTGACATCAAACTTCTTTCTGAACCCATAGACAGTCTGTATATGCCTCCATGATGCTGCTTCTTCCTTGTTGGATAGTCCAAGCTGGCCCTTATATTGTTCACCAGATAACCATAGAAGTGGAAATTTAAATCTGTAGCCCATCCAGCTTTCAGCACAGTGTTGCATGCATCTAATATAGTAAGGTACCCTTGTGAGTGCTACCTGTAAAGTTGATGGATTATAAGGGTGATATTCTTTCCTCTCTTTGGGGCAGTTTTCCCAAAACAAATTTTTTGTCTTAACAACCAAGGGTGCCTTGGTTTTCAGATAGTGCTGACAGTCTTTCAGGACTACTGCTTGTAGTTTCCTGACGTGATCTTTCATATCAGGATCTTTTATCATTGTTTGGTGTTGTACAATGAAAGTGGTTGCGTTCTGTGGTTCAGCCCTAATCCACAAAAGACAATTTTGTTCATTAAGTTGAGTTGAGACAAAGGCATTCTGCCATGTAAGCTAGTTGGCTAAAAAGGAGATGAAAGCTCTCAGTTGTATGTCGCCAACCACAGGTAGCATATTCATGTTTCTTTCTTTGGACATGGCTTCATTATGGAGATAAAGCTCGCATAACAGGTTTTGATCATTTTTAGGTGCCTCTGCAAATGTTTGCATAAATTGTTCTGATGTAACCATCTGATGAGGTCTACCTTCTCTTACAGCCTTTATCTGTAAAAATGTCAGTCTTTCCCTAAAAAATGTTGCATAATTAAAAGAGGGTTTCCTTGTGGCAAGTATTCTTTGGAATAATTCAAACATCTGGGACAATCTGGCTTTTAATTCCGTGATTTCTTTGTATTGAGCTCTACATTGCTCAAGTGCTTCCTAGTTCCTATATGCATGATTGAACCAGGTCCCTTTTTGCTATTGGAATGCTTTGCCTTGTGACTGCTCATATTCTTTCCACCATTTTCCTTTTAATTCTTGAAAACTATCTGTTTCTATGCATGCATCATTAACAGAGGGAAACTCTGTTTGTGTAAAGGCATCAACAAGGATAATCTACTCTGTTGGAGTAGACTGGGATAATCCAACATCTTTTTCTTCATTTCCAGTTAGTGTCTCTTCCTGCTGTTGTACTGATTCATTTTGTTCCATGGTGATTTGGGTGGGCCGGGGTGAGTCTGTACCTTTTTCCTCATTTCTTGATTCCTGTGTAAATACTTCTTCCATAGAAATTTGGGTAGGCCGGGGTGAGTCTGTATTCTCCTCTTTCTTACTCCCTATTTCTTCCTGCATAGTTGCTGGGGAACTTACTAGTTCTTGTGTGTCAGTAAGTTCTTCAGTTTGATCTTGTGCAGTTTCTGGGGAACTTACTGGTTCTTGTGTGTCAGTAAGTTCTTCAGTTTGGTCCTGCATCTTCTCTGGAGAGCCTGTTGGTTCTTGTGTGACAACAGGTTCTTCTGTCTGCACCTTCTCTGGAGAGCCTGTTGGTTCTTGTGTGTGAACAGGTTATTTTATTTCAGCAGAGGATTGTGGCATTTCCGTATGTGCAACAACAGGCTCTTTTGTGTCATTTACAACAGCGGAGGCTTCCTTCATTGGTTCTTCCACTACCTTATATCCTGCTTGAGTATATATTTCACCACAATTGGTACACATATATTCATTGTCCTTACTTTTCTCTGCTGCAGACACTACTTGTGCTAAAACATGCAGGCTGAATTCATTCTGATATGCTTCTTTGACCCTTATTATTTTCTCTTGATAATCCTGAATCTGAGATTTCAGAAATTCAATTTCTTCCTGCAGGGCAGGTATGGTAGGCTGGTCTTGCGGAGTGGTAGGCTCTAGTGGAGGCATAGGTTGTGTTTCATCATTTTGATCAGTATTCCCCATAGGTGGTTCTTGTGTGTCACCTGGGGTAGTGGTTGTTTCTTGTGTTGTAGCTATTTGGTCACTATTACCTTGGGTGTCGGCAGCTGGTTCTTGTGTGTTAGCTGTCTTAAAATATGACGTCACGAAGCTATGAATGCTCTGCATCTCAACTTCTGAGGGTGAGGGAGAGGAGCTTTGAGGACCGGTGGGAGTGCGGATCCTTAAAGTGATGGGTGGTGAACTGGAGGGGTTAGGAAATTCAGTTGCTACCGATGACCGAGCTCTTCCCTTTGGTAGAAAAGCAGGGAATTCAGGCATTTTTCTCTTTGGGCCAGCTTCCTTTAGGATAGGGGTAGTAGCCGGAGCAGCTGGTGCCTTAGTTGAAACCCTAGTTTTTCTTCTTTTCGATGGGGTTTTCTTTCTCTGCTGCTTTTTTCGTTTAAGCAGGATAATGGGGATATTGTCGTCGGAATCATCAATAGAAATGCCAAGTATGGGGATGGAAGAATTGGTTCTTTTGGGAGATGGGGTTGTTCTTGCGGTCATTTCTACTGCTGCTTGTTCATTCTCACCAACTTGTCGGGGTGTTTGGTGGAGTTGTTCAGGAATGTGCTCTACTTGCTGAGGGTTTTCTAGAGGGGTTTGCTCAGGCATGTCCTCCGTTTGCTAAGGAAGTTCATGCTCTGGTTGTGGGATTTCTCCCTCCTGATGGGGATCAATGGGGGGTGGAGGGTTATTTAAATCGAGGGCTCTATTAATCAGTAATTGGGCTAAATGGTGATGTTTTAAGGAAAGAAGTGGACGCTTTGCATTAACAGCATAACATGACATGTTTTTGAGACAACCCAATAGATAATATGGCATGTTTATTAACTGACCATTTCTCAAATGATTTAACAGGATGAAATCATGCTGGTAAATTACCTGGTAGCGGCCTTCGCACATTAGTTATTGCTTGACAAATTCAGCGACTCTCGGCCACAGTTGAGGTAACGACCGAAGTGCTACGCCTCTACCCTTGGGCTCTACCTGCTCGCCTAGTCGGAGAAAATCCTGCTGCGCATTAAGAATCGGGTGCTTTCTGCTGAACCACCGTATGCCATTAGCTGGTAGCCCGGTAGCTTGGGCTATAACTTCCTCCGTGACTGGAATTTGAACTCCTTGGACGACAGAGAATCCTTCTGTTAAATTGCATGCAAATTCAAGGACTTGCTGCACATTAAAGTCCGGAAGTCTCCTAAAGTACTCTATCCATCCTTCTTGCAAGAAAATTTGATAAATGTTCGGATAGAGTTCAAGGACTGCTGTCATGCTAGGTTCATGTGTAATGAGGGTTCCTCCCATGGATGTTGTTTCAGTGAATTTCAGAGTTCAGAGCCGAGCTTCCAATTTCAGCTTAGAGTAAAAACGTCGCAAATGGTAACATGCGGTGATAGGGTGGCTTTTACATATTACCGGGAGAGTTAAGGGTGGCGGAAGTTGGCGTGGTGTATCATTATAAGAGTTGCTTTGGTAATCCCCCCCCTCCTACGTGTAAGTGATATGATTGGAAGTATAATTAATTGATAGTCCTATCAACTTCTCTGCATTATCTATTATTTAATGTCCATTCATAATCATGTGTACCTTCGTATTTTACCTTTTTGATTGCTGCGTCAAAAAGTCTTATCTTGTCTTCTGCTGGGTCATAATGATTACCGCACATCTAAAAGTGTGGGAATACCGGCGATTTGTAATGATAACGACGGAAAGTGATAGTAGGGTGTTATAGTCATGACAAGAAGTGGTGAATTTTATCAAAATTTGTTTCTTGGGGCTGCAGTGGTAAGACTGGTGTGCATGAGGGAATTTGCTGGGAAGGGTATTTCGTGACCGGGAAGTGATGTTGTAGCACCGGGATTGGTGTTGCAGCATCAGGGAATCATCGGTAAGAAGACATTTGTAAAACTGGGAAATGTACTAGAGTAATGGAAATGATGTTGCAGCAATGGGGAATGGTGTTGCATCAACGGGAAATGGTGTTGCAGAAATGGGGAATGGTGTTGCAGCAATGGGGAACGGTGTTGCAGCAACAGAAGTTCCGCATCCGCAAATTAATCCCTTTGAAACTTTTGTTTTCAGCTACTTCCCAAGCTAAAATCTGCAAAATACTGAAATGTAATATCGCAATCCTTGGCATGATTTATTAATTTCTTAAGAAAAAAGAATATCTAACCTAAAAAATTGCATAAATAATAGAATTTCAAGTGCTTTGAGGGATAGCAAGTTCCCCTGGAAAAGAATACTGTTTTATTGCCATGCAAGTGGCTTTAAAATCTTCCTTGGAAACCAGCCGCTGGTATAACCGAAGTCGGTAGCCATTTACTAACAGTGGTGTTCTGCTCCCATCAATTGTTAAAAGTCTAACTGTTCCATTTGGAAAAACAGCACCCACTTCATACGGCCCTAACCACCTTGTTCTTAAGTTCCCTTGAAAATTCTCGAAATGGGAATCATAAAGTAGAGCCCCGTTACCTTTCTGGAACTGCTTTTGCTTGATGGTTCTGTCATGCCATCTGCTTCTTTGTTGTTGTGTCATCATTGTTTCATGGATGGCCTCCAGTCTTTTCTCATCCAATTCCTGAAGCTGCTGCAACCTTGCTATCTGTGCATCATTTAAATCAAGGTTAACAGCTAAGGCAGTTCTTAAGGTTTTGATTTCAAATCTACAAGGAAAATAGCATTCTTTCCAAAAACTAATTCATAGGGTGAAAATCTTGTTGTATTCCTCGAAGTGGTTCTATAGGCCCATAGAGCCTCGGGCAGTCTCTGAAACTAGTCCCTTTTGTTCTCCTTTATGGTTTTTGTCAAGATGGCTTCAATGACCTTGTTGGTACTTTCCACCTGCCCATTTGCTTGGGGGTGGTATAGTGTAGTCATTTTGTGCTTGATATGATATTTTTGGAGCGTATTTTTGAAGTCATGAGAATTAAAAGGAGGTCCTCCATCAGTGACTAATTCTCTGGGTAGTCCAAATCTAACCACGATTTCTTCAAATAAGAACGTTAGTACTGCTTCTTCATTAGCTTTAATGAGTGCTTTGGCCTCTACCCATTTAGTCATATAATCCGTGCATACTAATATGTACACTCTTTGATTAGATGGAGGATTAATGGGACCTACAAAATAGAATGCCCATTTCTCAAAAGGTTCAAGAGTTACCTGGGGATTGAGTGGCATTTCATCCCTATGG
This sequence comes from Pinus taeda, assembly GCA_000404065.3. Taxonomy (NCBI): domain Eukaryota; kingdom Viridiplantae; phylum Streptophyta; class Pinopsida; order Pinales; family Pinaceae; genus Pinus; species Pinus taeda. The sequence goes on along the minus strand of APFE030768973.1, from coordinate 39,106 downwards.
TTAGGCTGGCCCATTCTTTGATAGCTATCGCACGCCTTCACATATTTTTTGGCATCTTTAAAAGGTGATGGCCAATAATAACCCATTCTAAGTACCTTGTGTGCTGTTCTTTTGTCTGCAAAATGTCCTCCACAAGGGCCATCGTGACAAGCTTTTAGTATGTCATAAATCTCGTCTTCCCCAATACATATCCGGATTCCTGATCTATTCCTGTGTGGAACAGACATCCGCTTATCCAGCTGTACCTAGCACTCTGCTGAATGATTTTCCTTTTTTCTCTGTGCGATAGGTGTGATGGTAATTTTCCTGCAACTAAGTAGTTGGCAATATCTCCGTACCAAGGTGAGTGGGCAGAGACTCCAAATAAATACTCATCGGGAAAAGAATCATCTACTAGAATATTTTCATTAGTTTTTAATCGAGAAAGAAAGTCAGCAACTACATTTTATTTTCCTGGTCTATCTACAATTGTGATATCAAATTCCTCTAATAACAGTAACCATCTAGTGACTCGGGCATTTGTAACTGATTTATTCATTAAGTATTTAATGGCTGAGTGATAGGTATGCACAAAAGTAGTATAACCAGTGATGTAATGCCTAAATTTGTTGATAGCATAAATAACTGCTAGAAATTCTTTCTCAGTGACCGTGTAATTGAGTTCTGTGGGAGTCATGTTTTTACTAATGAACTAAATGGCATAGGGAAGACCATTTTCTTCCTGTCCCACGATAGCTCCAATGGCAGTGCCTGAGGCATCAGAGGATATGTGAAAGGGGAGTGCCCAATATGGTCCTCTCAAAATGGGAGCTATGGACAACTGATGTTTAAGCTGATCAAATGCTTTTTCACAGTCATCAGTCCACTTAAATTCAGCGTTTTTCATTAATAACACAAACAGAGGGGAAGCTATCTTAGAAAAATCTTTGATAAATCTTCTGTAGTACCCTGCATGTCCTAAGAAGCTCCTTACTTCTGTTTGGGTTTTGGGAATAGGGAGGGTCAAAATTACCCGTATTTTTGCAGGATCAACTTGAATTCCTAATAATGAAACGTAGTGGCCTAATACAATGCCTTCATTCATCATCATATGGCATTTCTCAGTGCTTAAGGGAAGATGTGCTTCAATACACCGCTTAAGTACTTTTTCAAGATTCTGTAAAGCATCTTCAAAGGCAGTTCCATAAGGAGTAAAGTCATCCATAAAAATCTCTAAAGAATCATTTATCATATCAGAAAATATACCTATGACCGCTCTCTGAAATGTCGCTGGTGCATTACATAGCCCAAATGGGAGAACCATATAAGCAAAGGTCCCCCAAGGGCTAGTAAAAGTGGTTTTATCCTGGTCCTAGGGTGCAATCCTTATCTGATTATAACCGCTAAATCCATCCAAAAAGGAAAAGAACTTCTTACCAGCTAAGTTATTTAATACCTGATCAATGAATGGTAATGGGAAATGGTCCTTTTGGGTGGCTTTATTTAGGGTTCTATAGTCTACACATACTCGCCATTTCCCATTTTTCTTGGGTACTATTACTAGTAGAGAAACCCATTCACTATCAGATATGGGGTATATAAATCCTGCATTTAACAATTTTTCAAGCTCTTCTTTTACTATTTCCCTTAGATTGGGATTCATCCTTCTTTGGGGTTGACAAACTGGTCGGGATCCTTCTTTAATATAAATACGGTGAGTGCATAGTTCATGGGAAATCCCTTTAATGTCTGTATAATCCCAAGCGAATGCCTCCTTATTTTCTTTAAGTAGCTTCATTAAGTGTTGTTTTTTATCATCTGTTAGGTTAGGATTTATATTTAATGTTTTACCTGGTTCGATTTCTACTGTCACACTTTTGGAGGGACTGCCAACTAGCATCTGAGATAAATTTTCAGTTTCAAGGTTGTTCTAGGATTCTGATTCTAGGATTGTAGTGAGGTGATTATGTATCTCTGAGCTAACCAAAGAAGGTTCAGAAATAAAGTTGTTGATTAATTCATCTTCGGTTGAGTTTTTGAGAGTTAAAGCTTGTCCGATTATTAAAATAGGTTGGGTTTCCTCATCCTCATAGTCTACCCATATTGAATTATCGTTATTAATCATGGGTGTGGCATGAGGGTAAAGAGTCAACTATTTAGTTTCCTACCCATTGGATATTGTCATTGATCCAGATCTACAACTGATGAAAGCATCTATTGTAGCTAACCAAGGTCTTCCTAGAATTAATGGATGACCCCCCAACTTTGTTTTAGTTTGTAACACCACAAAGTCGGCTGGGTAATTCCAATATTCTACAGAAATTACCAGGTCTTTGATCACGCCTTCTGGTTTAATTGTAGAGTGATCAAACAGCTCTAAAATGGTTGGAGTTTCCCTGATTAAGTGTTTCAACTGCAGTAATTGTGATGTTTCAAGTGTCATAATATTTATTGCAGCACCTAGATCCACTAGAACTTTAGAGACAAAGGTTTTTCCAACCTGAACTGTTACTGTAGGGTGACCAGGGTCACCATATTTCATAGGGGGGTCTTTTTCTGTCATTAGAGCAGTCAGTTCTCCCATCACATGAACTGTGAGGGGTCCCTTGACTTTTCTTCCAGGTTTCCTGACACAAAATCCCTAACATTTGTGGCGTAGATAGGGACATCTCTTAGTGCTTGCAATAATGGGATTTTGACATATAAATTCTGCAGTTCTCCTAAAAGATTAAAAGCTGGTGGCTCAAACATTTTACTCAGAGTCAATCTTTCAGGGAAGGGTGGTTCAGCTGTTTGGACAGTCTTGTTAGGAGATGATTCAAGAATTTCAGTATCTTTATTGGATGAATTTTCCTTTCTAGTTTCTTCTTTTTCAGAGTCAGTAATGTCATCTATGATGCGTTCAACTATTCTCCCGAAGCGTAAATGGATATCATTACATTGCATAGGGAGGGCAGGTTGACTTTGAATGTCGATTACCTGCAAGGCTTTATTATTGTTTGGATTGGGGTTAGGTTGGACAGGCAGTTGGGGTCTCATTGATTGGTTATTCTGCGGAGCATTGGATGGTAAGGAAAGAAACTGTTGTTGTTGAGGAAATGGTATCTGTTGGGCTGCCCAATTTGGATTCCATTGATTAAAATACGGTTTCTAGGGAGCCCAAGGATTCCATATAGTAGGATCAGGAAAAGGGAGATTTGGTTGCTGCATAAGTGGAAAATTCATTGTATTAAAGGGTGGGTACTGCATTTGGTTCATGGGTGGATAGTTTGTTTGAAAAGGAGAATTATTATTCCAACGAATGAATGCTGTGTTAGAGCTCATACCTTGTCTTTGTGGCCATTGCCTCCTCTTTGTCATCAGGTACACTGCTTCAGCCTCTTCTTCGGTTGTCTGCAATGCTTCTTTGATTCCAGGTAGAGAGGGACATTGCTGGGTTTCATGGTCCTTTTCACAGATTGTGCAGATAGGTGTCTTATCCAGTGGGCATTCCCTGAGTGGGTGTTTTCCTATGCACTTAGAACAGAAAATAGCTAAAGCAGCTTCCGCTTCCACCTGTTTCTTCTTAACCTGCAGAGCATCGATTTGTGAAGCAAAAGAACTTAGCATTTCAGTTTTAAATTCTTCCAATAAGTTACCTATTTCGGCTCTTATTGCTCCTCCACTGGCTGACTTCTGAACTCTTGAATACACATTATCCCTGCTCTTTGATCTGTTCCCCGCTCCTCTTGAGCATCTCATGCAGAGATTGATAATTTGATCAAATGGTTCTTTGGAAATGTCCCATTTTCCCAGCATGTTCAACATGTCCAAGTAGTCATCTCTTACCCCTTTTAGCAATATGGTTTTTAGAATGTCTTTACTCATATTGGGGTGGTCAGAGCTCTGCAGATTATACTGCAGTCTTTCCACAAAATCTTCTAAGCTCTCGTCCTCCTTCTGAACCATTTTAAACAATTCTTCCTTCCTTTCTCTTGTTCGGCAGAAATCTTGATATTTGGCTAGGAATCCCTCTTTCATCTGGTCCCAGGTGGTGATTGCCTGATCTCCCAAGCCCGTGAACCACCTCAACGCGTTCCCTTTTAGTGTTGCTGGAAATAGTTTTAGTTTATGATTAGGACTCACATAATCATAACTTCTGCATAGTATATCGAATTCAAAGAGGAATTCATCTGGGTCTTCAGAAGATAACCCATGGAAGTTGGGTAATGTTGAGAGTGGAATGTTCTTCATCAAGGTCGTTCCTCTCGGGAGGTCCCTAATAGGGAATTCCAGGGTAGAGAGTGAGTTCTCCCCCCTTCCTTCTGTTCTGTTATCCTCCATTGGTCTTTCTCCTGAATCGCTTACTTTATCTTCTGTATCTTCTGTTTCTTCAGGTTCTTCTACCAGTTCCTCAGTGTATTCCGGTACTTCCAGCTTCCTTTCAGGTCCCAGTACTTCCTCCGTCTGTCGATCCATTTGTGAGGAGTATTGAATTTGAGGTCTCCGGGAACTCGTCCTCTGTGATGTTTTGGCCTTTGATATGATTTCGACAATAAAAGTCTTTCTTCCTCCCTTGCCGCCTGTGAAATTAGGTTTCTTGCGTCCTCTCATGCACTTGTTATTTTCACAAAGAAATCATTAACGCTTTTAGAGATCTTTAGTTGCCTTCCCCGGCAACGGCGCCAAAATGTTGGCTAGTTGAATTGTTTATTAATTAAACAATCAAGTACCACATTAATTGTCAACCTGGGGAAGTCTTTTTATTCCAAAGGCTACCGCGTACTGTATGTACTTAATTCTAAAAGAATTAAGAGTTGTGGTATACGTGATTCTTACGCTAAGTTATCACATTACTGATAAAATAAAAGTAATTAATTAAGATTACAAATCTGGAAAGCCAAGAGATGGATGCTCTGTTGGCAGAGGATCAGGACCCTATCCTCCAAGTGAGGATGTTCAACACCTGCCCCTGTAATCAGATTGCTAATACACACTGCATTCTAATTCACCGGTGAAATACACTTGCACAACTTCAAGCAATTAATGAAACATAGTGCTAGCAAAATGGAAATACCAGAGGTAATGCTACAGAATCCAAACAAAGTATCAGCAGAAAGAAACTATCACACACTTACACACTTGACAGAAAAGTAAATGGGTGAATCTTGTGAGGAAGGTGGGCCCAGTCCCTCTCACAAGATTCCCCAGAACACAAAGGCTAGCTTAAGTTCTCAGAACAATCTTCTATTCATCTTCCAAAAGATTCAAGTACAATAAAGTTTAGACTTGTTGATGTCTCTCAAAATTTCACTTACAAACCATTCTCCCCCGTCTAATGTAGATGTCTCCTCTTTATAGAGGAGACATCTATTACAATAGATTATTACAGTTCATTCGGTTAACCCGTTCTATTGAAAATAAGAATTAAAGAATGCTCTTACAACAGTATAATAATATATTCTTTCTTCGGTTCTGGCTGTTACACAGCTGGTAACCAACTTCGACCGTCTTCTTGGGATTCTTGCATTCCTTTGCCGTTTCCCCATGCTGTTCCTGTTTTAAGCCATGGTAACTGTGTTCTACCCGCTTTAGACAGCTGCTTGATCATGCCACGTCAGCGTTCTTCAGATAGTTACCGTTTGTTATTCCCAGCTATTGTAAAATAGCCCGCTTTAGATGGCTTCTATTGCTGACTATAGCAACTGCGTAGTTGCTGCTTCTGGTGTTGCAGCAACTGCGTAGTTGCTGTTTCCGGTGTTGCAGCAACTATGTAGTTGCTATTTCTGGTGTTACAGCAACTATAAGTTATAATTCTTGCGGACTTAAGACAATTACTTGGCAACTTAGTCAGCTTTTCCAATAAAGATATTCACGAATATGCAATGAACAATTAAACATATAGATATGCGGAAAGTTACTTCGTACCTTGGGGTGATTAAGTCATTATGTAATCAAAGCTTATAACTTATGACTGAAAAGGATAGTATTATGGCAAAAATATAAGGTCAAAATTGGTCAATTCTGAGTCCTAACAGTGCCGAAGGTAATATGTCGGTAATTTCAAAAACAACACCTATAAACATCTCTAGGGACCCTAATGCAATCGAGAATCTCTTCATCGGAATTGAGTGTTCCCCTGAAGAAATTCAAATTTACACTGACCTGTTTAAAGAATTTCGGGATGTATTTGCTTGGTCTTATGAGGAAATGCCTAGCATTGACCCATCTATTGTTCAGCATGAGATCAAGACATACGAAAACGCCAAACCTACCCGTCAGAGGCTTCGGCTAGTTAACCCTAGGAAAGTGGCAGTTATCAAAGCAGTTGTGGAGAAGCTGTTAAAGGCGGGTTTTATATACCATGTTCCTCTTACTGATTGGGTTTCCAACCCAGTCCCTGTAGATAAAAAGCAATGAACAATCCAAGTATGCATCGATTTTAGGGACCTAAACAAGGCATGTCCTAAGGACAATTACCACACGCCATTTATTGATCAAATTATCAACGAGTGTGCGGGTAATGAGATTTTTTCCTTCATGGATGGATTCTCTAGTTATAATCAAATTTCTATCCGTCCTAAAGACCAACATAAGACGACCTTCATATGCCCCTGGGGTACCTTTGCATATAGAAAGATGCCTTTTGGTCTTAAAAACGCTGGAGCTACCTTTTAGCGGGCCATGTCTTATGCTTTCCACGACATCAAGCATGTCATCGAAGCATACTTAGATGATCTCGTTGCTCGTTCTTGGAAGAGAACTGATCACCCTAGCTGCCTTCGAATGGTTTTTGAACGATGTCGTTTTTATAAAATCCGGGTGAATCCCAACAAGTGCGTTTTCACGGTTACATCTGGTCGGTTGTTAGGGTTCATTGTGTCGAATGAGGGGATTCGAGTTGATCCCTTCAAGGTTGAGGCAATAGTTCGGTTGCCTCCCCCATCCTCAATTTGTCAAATTCAGAGTCTTCAAGGGAAGGCTAATTTCTTACAGCAGTTTATAGCAAACTATGCCAAGATCACTAAAGGGTTCATGCGGTTGTTACGGAAAGGAGTTCCATTTTTATGGGACGACTTTGTGCAACGATCGTTTGATGCTTTGAAAAAAGCATTAGTCTCTACCCCACTTTTGAGTCCACCGGATTTTGGCAGAGACTTCCTTTTATATCTTGCGGTAGTAGAATCAACCATTGGTATGGTTCTGGTTCAGGAGGACGATGCTCTCACCGAGCACGTGATTTATTATTTGAGCCAAGGCTTAATCGGCCTTGAACTTCGCTATTCTCTGGTAGAGAAATTGGCCTTGGCAGCTGTTCATGCTATCCAGCGGCTCCGTCATTACATCTTGCTACGTAAAACTTTTGTCTTAGCAGCGGTCAATCCATTTCAATTTGTCCTCAGTAGGCGAGTGATTGGGGGCAAATATAATAGATGGATAGTCATCTTGCAAGAATTCGATCTTGAATTCTTGTCAGCCAAGTCTAAGAAATCCATGTTTTCGCTGAGTAATTTCTAAGCTGCCTTTGTGGAGAGGATACGGTTTATGAGGAAAGTTTTCCCGACGAACATTTATCCTCATCTCTTCACTCGACCCTTGGTATGGAGATATCATTGTCTATCTCTAGACTTCGAAGTTTCCCTCTACTTTTTCCAAGGATGAACGTCGTAAATTACGTCACCTGGCCAAAAACTATGTTATCATTGGTGATACCTTATACCGTCGAGGGGTTGATTCAATCCTTTGGTGTTGTTTAACCTTGGAAGAAGTAGAGTCTGTGCTTAATTATTGCCACAGTGGAGCTTGTGGTGGTCATCTATCAGGGCTTGCTACAGCCCAGTGCATCTTACGTGCCGGCTATTTTTGGCCTTCGCTTTTTAAAGACTGTGTGGAAGCGGTCAAACGTTGCCACCCTTGTTAGATCTTTACTCGAAAGATGTGTGCTCATCCGGTTCCTCTTTTTCTCGTCGTCACGGTCGGTCCTTTTACTAAGTGGGGTATTGAGTTTACAACTTGTAATCCGCCTTCGGCAGTGAATCACAAGTACATTATTGTGGCTGTAGACTACTTTACAAAGTGGGCCGAAGCCATGCCCACTTATAAAAATGGTAGTGACATGGAAGCTTTGTTTCTCTTCAATCAGGTTATCTCAAGATTCAGTGTCCCGAGAGAGATTGTCACTGATCATGGCAGTCACTTCCAGAATCAACTCATGTTCGAATTGGCCCTTAAATTAGGTTTCCGTCAAGAGCATTTGTCTCCTTATTATCCTCAGGCCAATGGACAGGTCGAGGAAGTCAATAAAACTCTTAAGACGATACTCTAATGGACAATCGACAAAAATCTGTCTAATTGGCACGTTATGTTGTATTCGAGTCTTTAGGCATATCAGACCTCCATAAAAACTGCTACCAGTTTTACACCTTTTCAGTTAGTTTACGAGATGGAATCTATCTTTCCGATCGAATGTGAAATTCCGTCTCTCAAGTTAGTTGTAGAGCTCCTTCTAGAGACTTCGAGTCTCGAAGAGCATCTCCTTCACTTGGAACATCTCGATGAGCAGCGTCGAGATGCCACCACGATGAATGAGGCCCATAAGAAAAGGGTAAAAACACAGTATGATAAATCTGTCCATCCTCGAGTCTTTTCTGAAGGTGACCTTGTCTTGGTCTATGATCAAGATAAAGACACCTTGGGGTCAGGCAAGTTTAAGCCTATGTGGTACGGTCCTTTCATTATTAAACGAGTTTTAGAAAAGGGATCATATGAGTTAATCGATTTTGAGGGAAACAAGCTGGCAGAGCCCCGAAACGGGCTCTACTTAAAGAAGTACTTTGCTTAAGTAGAAGTTAGGCAATGGCTTCTTTGTAAATTATGTATATTTGTACATATATTATCGAGAGTTTTCTGATGTCAACACTTTTTGGTCTGCTGTTGCAGGTGTTGATGGATGACTTGGTCTATTTTGGGTTCGCCGATGGTGCTAGTCGGCACACTCGGAATCTCGCTTTCGCAGCCTGGGTACTTTATTATCTAACTGGTCAATTGATGGTATCAAGAAGCATACGCATTGGTCCTGCTTCGAATAATATGGCTGAGTATACTGCCCTTATTAATTTACTATCTGAGGGAATCTCTTATGGGATCGACTCGTTAGTAGTGTATCTTAATTCTCAATTGATAGTGTCTCAATTAAGTAAGGGATCCATGTTTATATTGCCAGTATTTAAGAGTGAGGTTGTTGCAAAGATCATTTTTTTATATTAATTATTTTCACATTCCAAGATCTCATAATTGGTTAGCTGATTCTATCGCTAATTAAGCATTAAACTGGCACATCAATCATTCATCATAAAATCAAAGCATCAAAAAGTCAAACTCTATATATATATCATCATAAAAGTATCTCCAGTGTATATATGTCGTCCAAAAAATATACAAAATTGGGACTCAAATGCCCATAATCATATCCGGCATATCTAATGCCCCGGCTCAGGATGAGCAGCCAAGTAGTTAGCTATCGTATTGGTTACACGCCGAAAAGTGCGAACCCAGTCACATGGCATGCCAACCACATGACGCTGCATATCCTCCGGAAGGTCCTCTATAGCAGACATTGATACTCGACAGCTCAGTCTAGTCAGGTGTCGCTGGACGTTGTGTAGAGTTCGTTCCGTCTCAGTAGCTGCCTCTTCGACTCCTCAGCCACGTCGTCTATGCAATGGAAGTCCATCTGGTCATACTGGCCCAATATCTGGATCATGATCATCATATTAGTCATTTTAATCTCATCAAAAATATTTTTCAAAATGCATCATTATACTTGAAAAATCCAAAAAAAATCATAAAATAAAAAACCTTACCGATCTCGCCCCACACTGCATCTGGCGGTAAAGCTAGGTTAGGATCTCCTCGGAAGTCCAGCCCGACATAGGGGTAGTCGTCTACGGCGATGATATGCTGATCCCACCAGGTGAAGAAATCATCTTCGAATGCAGTCCTAGGAACCTCCCCACCCCCCAGACATTTCATCAGATCAGCCCATTGGCCCATGCATGGATCGCGTGGGGTGCTGATGGAAACTGCTACGCTGGGTCGAAGTGCGGGAATCCTCTCGAAGAAGAAGGTGCACAAGATAGTCTCGTAGCCAAAGTTTTTGGTCTGTCACCTCTTAATGGAAGTAAGTTGGCTCTTCATTCTCACCAGAAGAGGAGTACACCAGTAAAACACTGTAGTGAGACAATCCACTGCCACACTCATGTTGAGCCATGACGCCTGATGCAGTGAGGATGACCCATTCACTCGAGCTATAGTGAACAGGATGATCCTTAGTGATAAACTCTCCACGTGTGCAATAGAGATATGGCTCCCAACTTTCTTGGGATGTCCTGGGCAGTATATCAGTACATAGTCCTCTATAGTGAGGCTACTGCGTGTCCTGCCCTAGGACTGTACTACCTCTCCCCTTTGGAAAAGGCCCGTGATAAAATATATTTCTTCCACTTCCACTCTGAGTGGCATCTGATCAATCATGAAGGCTTCCTCATCGACATTCCAATAGTCAATGAGAATTTCAAGCAGCCGCACATTGGCTTTCATGTTCGGCAGTTTGAAGAATTTGAGCAAGCCGCATCCTCGTAAAGCATCCAAGGCTTGAGGATCATTCATAACCTCATTATCAACCGCTGCATGTTCCCTTTCATGCCATGTGATCGGCATCCTGAGAAAAAATTGAAGTTTCAACCGTTAGTTTTCATTTAAATTAGCTCACGGCGTATACGCAGGTTACTGTATACACAGTCACGTATAGGGCCCGTGTGTACGCGGGTTTCATATTACCAACCCACGTATACGCCGCGGTGAAATTTTGATCAATAGTTCGACGATGAAACATCAATGAAAAACCTTAAAACTAGTCATAATGAATTGCAAGCTAAGTGTAAGGGTTACCTGGAAGATTTTGTGGAATTTGAATGATCGAAATTGACGCATGAGAAATTTTCTCCTTTTGCTCCAAATATTTGCTCTCCAACTCAAATGGTGACAATGGTGAGTCCAAAAACCTTTTTATAAGTTTTGAAAATGCAAAATTTTTTCAAAATTTCATTTTGTTTGGTTTCATGTGACTTTTAACTTGGGAGCTTGGAGTGTCGAGATTGGTTTGATTTTCAGGACATTTTGGACATTTTTCGACTTTTTCGAGACGGTTCCATGACTGCTGAATTGTCATGGCAAGTATCATTTTTTCACTGGCATATAGGTTAGGGACATCACTTTTCTGTTGCACTATGCATACTAGCCTCCATCAGTCGATACATCTGCCATAGGGTCGATCCCATCGTGTTATGGTTCGTAAGCCATCTTCACTTGCCGATTTTTAAATCATGACACGATGGTAGAGCCATCCTTTACATGGGCCTCGTAGTTAGCACCTCACTGACATTTGTTGCCCATGCTGCTTCAATTTGAGTAGGCTCGGGAGTCCTCTGTAGTCCCGCCATGACTTATGCGTTGAAAACTCATTCCTCTTAGCTTCTTCACTTTGTTCTGGCCTTATACCCTATAGGCTCCTTTGTTTTGAGTTGTACTGCTGCATTGCATATTGACCATTTGCACCTTTTGGCCTAGAGCCGGCTTCACCTGGACTCGTGTTTAAGCCAAATTTTGACCATGACGACTGCAAAAATCAATCTCGCATACCTTTGACTTCTGCAACTTGACACACCTTCACCCGTGGAAAGAACATACCTTTGAGTGTCACTGACCAGTTTTCACCTCCCTGCATTGAGCGTAGGAATGTTCCCCTCCCAGGAGCTAGATCATCTGTTTCATCGACACTCGTTCTTCCCACTATACCATAGCATTCTTTTATTCTTTTTCGAGCTTAACAGAAAAAGACAAAAATTTTAAATATTCCAAAAAGAGCGGGAACGGGACAATATTTCCATCTATTATTGACAGCTAGAGTCATTCGTGTCGCCCTTGAACAAAGCACTCAAAACAAAGTCTCCTCTGCTTGGGTGGGATTTAGTTTGACTTAGGTATGCCTCAACCTTTGTTATTGAGTCAATTCTCCCCCGATTGGTTATCTCTTCCAATCATATGGAGGGTTCGTTCTTGCCTCCTGCATGACGAACTTATACAGATTCATCATATGCTACCATAGTCACATTGAGTCGTGCTTTTGTTCAAGGGAAGTTAGCCTCAGTCGGCCTCTCTGCGGTGTCTCTTGACTCATTTTTTCAGTCGGCCATCCCGGTTGTCAGTGTCATGTCTATCATCACATCAGTTATATTGGTCCTTTACTCATGCCAGTTTGAGAAGGTCCCCATTGACTTCTTGCTGGCGGGTCTTGTCCTTATCGACGATGACATCTTGCTCTGAGGGCAGGCCTAGAGTTTCACCCTGGCCCTATTTTCATTATTGATAGGTTACCTTGTGCTCAGCATCGATCAGTATCATGGGCCATTGACTGAGTGGTTTCCCTTGTGTTCGACGTCAGCTTACATTATCACACATTGGGATTCGTGGAGTACCTTGGTTTCCATTTGACCCTATTGGTGGATACCTCGCCTCTGTGTCAGCTCTCATTATTGGTTGGTTCAGCGGGTTTCTGTCGTGCGTTAGATACATCTTGTGTACGCCAGAAACGTACTTCGCGTTCGTTACTACATCTTTTTTCGTCCGATTCCTTCCACATTATTGGCCTACGGGTTACACTCACGCTAGATTGATGAAGGATGCCTTAATGCCTTCCTTCTAGTGGATCTTTCCCTATCGACTTCGACTCATTGCTCTGGGGCAAAGATCTAGCGTCCATTTGGCAGAACCTTAGGGTTTGCAGTCATTAGTGGCAGATCCTTCGCTATCGACAGTGGGAAACCATCATTGTCCCCTGATCGATAGATTCTTACAGGTGTTCGACTTCAGCTCATTTATTCACACTTGTTAGTTTGTACTGGGTACCTTGACGCTCATTATCATTATCAGTGAGTAGTCTCGCATTTGTTAATGGTATACGTCAATGACCGGTAATCAAATGATTTCTCACATGGTCGACTTCAGATCATTTATTCCCATGGTGTAGAAATGTACCACGGCGGTCTGTGAAGACCTCAGGTTGTATCGACATTCATTGGTTCACTTGACAGTTGCTCCTGTTGCTGCTAGTTGATACCACTCCACCTTACATGTTGCAGTCATTCATGGTGATATTCTATATGCTGACACCTGAGTTTGCAGTGTAGTACCATCCTTTTCCATCATGTTCAGTTCGTACCTTTTGGGATCAGTCTTTGATATTAGTGATCCGTTGTATCTTTCAGCATCAGTGACAGTTTTATATGTGATATTCAGACATGTACTTGTTCAATCATGATCAGATGATCCATTATGTATTTTCCAGTCATTTATACTTGTATACTTAGTGGATCCGCTTGTACTTGATATGCGGACATGCTTTGCTTTCTCTGAGCATGGGTTATGCCCGCCTCAGACAGTGTTTCTTTCTGATCTTCTTTTGTGGCTTGGCAGGCTGAATTTTGGTGAAGTACTCCTCAGCTTTTGGCATGTTTCCTTTCCATGTACTTGCTTAATATATTTCGGCCAACATGTACCCCTTCTGACCTCATATATTAGGGGGCATCTGTTATAGCTCCAAATCTCACTATTATGGTTTGTGATGCTGCACTCATGGCCTAGGGCAAACCTTCCTTCCAGACCTGGTCCAAAATCTAAAAAACAGTGTTTTATTCCCTGTACGTGACATTGCCCTGAGTTAAACATGTGTATACGCGGGTTCATATATACCCAACCAGTGTATATGTATTAAAACACTTAAAAAGATATAAAATTCCTTATTTTCGGGCGGAGATTGTGGGTTTTACCTGCTGATCACCTGTTAGTGCCCGTGGCCTCAACTGTTCCCAACCAATTCCTAACTAAAAAGCTACTTTGGAATTGGTATAAAAATACATCAAAGGGAAGGCCTAAGGGAGGAGAGAAGAGAGAGAAAGGTTATTATACTAAGATTTTCCCCCCGATCAGGTCTGAAGACCCTTGTGCCTTCTGCGCTTCCCCCATTTGTACAGGAAACCCTTGTTTCCTTGTGATTTGATGTTCATCCCTTAGTTATGGCATCATGGAGTGAGTCTTCGAAGGAGATATGCTAGAGGCTTGAGGCGAGACGGATCCAGAAGGAGGCTATGCTTGCAGCCTGCAAAGGTTGCTCAGGTGATATTACTCTTTTTGTACTTTCTATTTGTCTATAATAAAGAAACACGTCTTGATTCCCAATATGCTTCTTCTTTATGTTGCTGATGTTCATGTTTGAATTTCATGTATGAATGGATGTCTAAAAGTTCATAACTAACTTCCTTGTTGTATAACATAAAGATGATTTTTGTATAAATATTTGTCCATATACTACTGCATTCTTTGGAATTGTTGGTTTTGTAGGGCAAAGGAGCGAAAGGGACGTGAAGAGGGGTTTGGACCCTTGAGGAGCTACCCAAACGTAGGACCTGAGGTACGTCCTTCTTACTTTAGAATTAGCTTTTACTAGCATAATGGCTGTGTGTGTGCATGTTTCTTTGTTTAGACAACTTTCGGTCTGCTAGGGTTCCACCCAAAAGCCCTAGGGGATAAAATCCCTCAACACATGGGCAGGTCCATGTTACAATGTTCCCCTATTCAATTATGAATGGTGAACCAACAGAAGATTTTTCCCATGGGGAGGTTACAAGGGGTAATAGTTGATATTGAAGGCATGAGCACGCAGGCGGATTTTGAAGTAATATAGATTATCGATGAAAGCAATGTTGATATTTTTTGTTTCACAAAGTAGGCAAAAATCTCTAATGTGTGACAACAATAGGAATTTGTTGCTAGATTAGCTCTAGGTAGTTGGGAAAGAGTTAATGTATCGTATATTTGTTGTGAGAGGACTTACGAGTCATTTAGATTCTCTTGGCTATAAAATACATGCCCGTACACATATTGGATTGTGAGAGTTTGTGAGGAAAATATTATTTTTTAATCTCCCGTTTGATAATAAAGATTGTCGATGCCTATGTTTGGTGGACGTAGCCCAAATTGGTTGGGTGAACCACGTTAAACTTTTGTGTTTTATGTGCATGATTCAATTGTTGTGTATATGTTTTGTCTACTGCACACAGTTGGCTCTGACAAGTGGTATCAGAGCAAGTTGGAGGAGCGGCACAGTGGAGGAGTGGCGGGCTTAAGCCCGCTGGAGGTGTGAGGAGCTCAGCGTTCACAAAGCAATGACTAGCTGTGACATTGACCTGCTGCGTGGGACAGTCACTGGGCAGCATTGCAACGTTAGCAATTGCAGTGGTTTTACAGTGCGCTGGTGCGTATGTGCTGATTGATGCTGGTACATGTTAGCTGCCGGTGTGTGTTAATGGTGATGCGTGGACCGATCATTGTTTGCCAGCAATTGCCAGAACAAGCAGTGGTATTCCAAACCTGCGTGGAGGTATTTTTCACTGCTGTGTGGAGGTATTACCAAACCTGCGTGGAGACCTACGTGTTAATGCGTGAGGGTGCTGGTTTATTCACTGCGTGTCATTAGTATGTTTCTACATGCCATCTCTTGTTCTGCCTAGTGTAGCTTTTATACATTTGATAAATTTTGATAATGAGAATGCGTAATGAGCGCCGGTCGAATATTGGTTTTGTTCTGAGTTAATTTTCATTGGCGCAAACTTTTTGGTTAACCAGTAGCTCAAAGTAAATAGAAAGATGCACTTTGGCTTGATTAAATACGCTAATGCTCCATTGGCGCATTTCTTCATTGCACTTTGATTTACTCGGTTGTGTGCTGTAATATGCACACAACAAAAAAAAAAAAAAAAATAATAATAATAATAATAATATAATAATAATAATAATATATAATAAAATAAATAAATAAAAATAAAAATAAATAAATAAAATAAATAAAGTTTTGTTTTGAGATTAATTTTTTTTTTTGTTGCCCAATGTACTGTAATTTGCAGAGCAAAAAAAGAAAAAAAAAATTAAAAAGCAAAGGTAGCAAGGCATAGGTGGTTTTTTGAGATTAACTTCTTTTATTAAAAGTTGGGTTTGGAGATTATTGTTTTTTGGTTGATACAAGATGGAAAAAACTCAAAGTGCCCGGTTTGAAATCGAGAAGTTTAATGGCAAAAATAATTTCGAAATCTGGAAGGTGAAGATGTACGATCTGCTTGTCCAGCATGGTGTGGCAAAGGCATTGTTGGGAAAATCCAAACAGCCTTACAACATCACAGATAATGAGTGGGCCGAGATGGATGAAAGAGAAATAAGTGCTATTCGACTGTGTCTGGCTGATGATGTCCTATTTAATATCGTGTCGGAGACAACTACTGCTGATTTGTGGACGAAATTGGAGAAACTATACATGACCAAATTCTTAACCAATAGGATTCTCCCGAAGCGACAATTGTACAGTTTGTGAATGAAGGAAGGTACATCAATTGTGGATCATTTGAATGCTTCTAATACTCTTTTGGTGCAATTACAAACTATAGAAGTAAAAATTCAATCCGAGGATAAAGCTATTACTTTATTGTGCTCATTTCCCGAGTCATGGGATCATTTTGTTACTTCTACAAGTCTTAGTTCATCAGAAACTATTGAGTTTGATGATGTAGTTGCATCTTTATTATCGGAAGAAACAAGGAGAAGGTCGCATTCAGAAACCTCTACATCAGAAGCTATGAGGGTTAGAGGTCGTTCGAAAGAAAGACGCTCCAGTAGGCCAAGCGACTCATGTTCAAAGTCGAAAGGGAAGAAAATTAAGGTAAAGTGTTGGTTTTGTGGCAAATCGGGGCATTTAAAGAAGTACTGCTGGAAGCGACAGCAACAAACTTCTAAAGCAGATTCTTCGACAAGGAAGAAGGAGGCAAATACGACAGATACAGGTTCGGCATCTAGTTCAAGTATGAGTGATGAAGTATTATCAGTTAATGTGTCAAATCGTGATCAACATTGGTTGTTAGATTCTGGTGCATCAAACCACATGTGTATCCATAAAGAATGGTTTAAGACATATAAATCAATTAATGATGGAGTTGTGTACATGGGTAATGATGTAACATGTAATATTGTGGGATTGGGATACAACTCAAAGTTTGATGGGACACTAAAATGTAAACTGATGTGAGGCAATGTACCATTATTTAAGGAAATTTGATTTCATTAGGAGCACTTGATTCAAATGGATAAAAAACTGTAATTCAAGGTGGAGTAATGAAAATTTACAAAGGTATTTTACTAGTTATGAAAGCTAAGAAGGTAGGAAATCTATTTTAGTTAGAAGGAGGTATAGGGTCAGATTATGCGTCTACGGTGTCTGAACATGATAGTAGTTCCATTCACTTATGGCATCAAAGATTGGGGCATATGAGTGAAAGAGGGTTAAAAATTTTGGCTGATCACAAGTTACTTCCAAATCTAAAGTCTGGAAAGTTAGATTTCTGTAAGCATTGTCTGTTTGGAAAACAAAGTAAACAAAATTTAAAAACATGCGAACATACTAGTAAAGGAATACTTGACTATATCCATTCAGATGTCTGGGGTCCAACCCCTACAACCTCTTATGGTGGCTCGTCATATTTTGTATTGTTTATTGATGACTTTTCTAGGAAAGTGTGGGTCTACATGTTGAAAAGGAAGTCTGATGTTTTTTCAGTTTTCAAGCAGTTTAGAGCATTGGTAGAAAATAGTACTGGTAGAACAATAAAATGTTTAAGAACTGACAATGGTGGTGAGTTTACTTCCAAGGAGTTTGACAACTATTGCAAGGATGCAGGGATCGAGAGACATAGGACCACGGTTTATACTCCTCAGCAAAATAGAGTTGATGAACGCATGAATAAGACTCTTCTAGAGAGAGCAAGGAGTATGTTGAGTAATGTCGGGTTACAAAAGGAGTTGTGGACAGAAGCGGTGGCAACAACTTTTTATGTGATAAACCAATTGCCATCGACGGCGATAGGCTACAAGATTTCTCAAGAGGTATGGAAAGGTCACCCTTGTGACTATTCTAAACTCAGAGTGTTTGGTTGTGATGCATATGCTCTAGTGCCTAAACATCAACGAACTAAATTAGATCCAAAGTATAAAAGGTATATCTTTGTTGGGTATGGTGTTGGAACAAAGGGATATAGATTGTGGGATCCTACTACCCGCAAAATCATCATCAATAGAGATGTAAAGTTTAATGAATCCTATCTTGTACAGTTAGACATAGATAGTAGATTGAAAAAGGATGATGTATTTGACTTTCAGCACATTCAGTTTGATAGCATTTCTAATGATAATCATGATGACCATAGTTCAGATACTAGTCATGAACAAGTTTCAGAATCAAAACATGAACAGGGCTCAGGTATAGATCATGAACAGGTCTCTGATACTAATCATCAAGAATTTCCTACAGATGGTAGTCAACCAATCAAGGAAGCGCCAGAAACATCCTTAAGGAGGTCGACAAGAATCAAACAGCCACTAAGAAGCTATGATGATTATGTTACTTCAGTTGCATTTACTGCTAATGGTGATGAACCTCTGTGCTATCAGGAAGCAATAGAATGTTCGAAAAGTGACAAGTGGAAAGCAACCATGAAGGATGAAATGATGGCCTTAGGTAAGAGTGGCACATGGAATCTGGTTGAGCTTCCGAAAGACAGGAAAACTGTAGGGTGTAAATGGGTTTTCAAGCTGAAACAGGGTGTGAATGATACAGAAGACAGGTGAAAAGTGAGGCTGGTTGCAAAAGGGTTTTCTCAGAAAGGCGTCATTGACTTTCATGAGATTTTTTCACCAGTGGTTAAAATTGTTTCAGTTAGAATTGTGTTAGCATTAGTGGCTTTTCTTGATTTAGAGTTGTAGAAATTAGATGTTAAGATTGCATTTCTACATGGAGACTTAGATGAGGAAATTTATATGGAACAACCGGAAGGGTTTATTCAACATCGTAATGAGAAATTTGTCTGCAGGCTCAAGAAGTCATTATATGGCCTGAAGCAGTCGCCTCAGCAATGGTATGAGAAGTTGTTGGCAGTATGATTCTGGTATGGCTCTATGATACATATGTTGTACTTGATGGCAACACCCTCAAGTGGCAATGCACTGATTAGGCTCTCAAAATGTTGGAAGTTAAGAAGTACGCAGGAGAATAGCTCAAAAGGTGCGTACCGGCAGGTACGTCATGAAGGGACTGCAGCCGCACACGCAGGTCACCCGTTCAGAAGGTGCGTACCCCCATTTCACTTACTTCAAGGCAGAGAAGTGTGCTCACATGGGATTTTCTTATATTTGGCCCGTGGTATTTAGCCCGCCGTTCTTGATTCTATGGTTTTGCCCCATGGTATTGCTTTATATTATTATTATTATTGAGCCCCATGTTTTTGCGCCCCTTGTATTGGTTATCTATGGTATTGATCCTTGATTTTAGGAAGAGCTTGCCTATATAAAGAAAAGGAGATCACTTGGCTATGTATCTTTCGAAAATTGAATATCTTAAGATCTGAGATATTGGGTTGATCTATATAAAAGTGATGTTGAAAGCGAATCTATGAAGAGTGATCTCTCAAGCGCATGATTAGATCTGAGCATCTGACTATCGGTGGCACACTGGGGCACTGCTATTTCGGCCCTAATCAGAGGTACAGAGGTGATTAACGGCGCAAGTGCGTGGGTACGCAGAAAAGAAGAAGGAGACGTGCATGGGTACGCATAGTAGAAGAAGGCGCAGTGCATGGGTACGCAGTGTGACAGAGGTTCAGGTGCGTAGGCACAGGGAAAGTACGCAGTGCTCCAGAAGCTGCAAGTACGTAGGTATGCGGCGCCATAGCATCTGTGGATGCGTGGCTACAGTAGCAGTATGCGGTGCGATAGTATCTGTGGGTGCGTGCCTACAATAACAGTATGCAGCGTGATTGAAGAAACAGTGCGTGGGTATGCGGTACGGCAGAAGGGTCTCTACGGGTATACGCAGGGGAGCAGAAGGTGAAGTGCGTACGCATGCAGACCAGAGAAAGAAAAATTGCGTATCTGTCTTAAGACCTTTGTTGGCTGAATTTTTTCTGTTGATAAGGTGTTCTGGGTTTAGTTTACTGTTACTGTTGATCTGGTCACTCCACTTGACTGGGTGATTTACTTGTACTTGATGATATTTTGATGTTTATGGATCCAGTTTGAAAATTTATGAAAAGTGGTCCTTGAAAGAAAAGAAGTAGGGGGTTGTAGCTCCCTTCCAGGAGAGACTGGAAAACGAGAGAGAGTTATAGCTCTCTGCAGGTGCAGCCTGCGTACTGGTAAAGGACTGCACCAGTACAAGACCATTGTAAAAGGAGTTTCTAATTTGAAAGAAGATAGAAGACATATTGCAGTAGGTGGTTTTCACCCACATTGGGTTTCCACCTTACATCTGGTGTTCTTTGGTGTGACTATCTGTTTTCTTTGTTCATGCTTTTATGATACTGACATGCAAAAATAATTCAAAGTGTAAATAAAGAAGATTTATTAAAAGAACTTAATAATACTGATTCACCCCCCCTCTCGGTATTATTTCCAGCAATTGGTATCAGAGTAGGTCCTTCTGAAGGAGCTTGATCGCTTGAAGGAAGATCCATCATCATGAGAAACTATGAGAGGGAAGCATCGATCAGGCCACCGATTTTTGATGGGACAAACATCGTATATTGGAAGGTAAGAGTTACTGCCTATCTTCAATCTTTGGGTGCTGAAGTTTGGGACATCATAGAAACAGGGTATACTTTTCCATCAGCTACTCCTACAGATCCAACAAAGAAAAAGAAATATGAAACAAATGCAAAGGAAGTCAATACTCTTCTAGGATGCCTATCTCAATCAGAATTTGTGAAAGTTATGCAACATGAATCCGCAAAAGAAATATGGGACAAGATCGTTCTGAGCTATGAAGGAGATGATCATGTAAAACGTGCAAAACTTCAAACCCTCAGGATTCAGTATGAAAATCTCAAGATGTATAATGATGAAAGTGTGGATAACTATTTTCTCCGTGTAGATGAGATTGTTAATTGTATGAAAAATTTGGGTGAAGAAATAAAAGAAGCTGTTGTGG
>APFE030768967.1:0-12780 GCA_000404065.3 Pinus taeda | reverse complement strand
CCGGTTCTTGCAATTCTCGCAGATCTCTTCTAGGTTTTCAAGTAGATTTTCTTTCGCAGATCTCTCTTCTAGGTTTTCAAGTAGATTTTCTTTCACAGATCTCGCAGATCTCGCAGTTTTCTCGTAGATCTCGCAGTCTTCTTGAGTGAGACGTTCGTATCTCTTCAGATCTGCAGTTTGGCTTTCGATCTGGTGCAGATCTGCGTAAAATATGGCTCCGAGCTTCACAAAAATAACTGGTGGCTCATCCGCCTATGGAGGGCAATCTCCTGCCCATATCGTGAGTGAATCTCCAGCTCCGACTATCCAAGTGGTCCAGGACTCACTAGATGAAGCTTTGAAGTTCTCCGAAAGTGCCCTAATTTGTCGGTTCAATGGTTTTTGGCCGCGGCTGATAGAACTCCACAATTGGATCTCGGAGGTATGGAAGCCTATCATTTCTAATGAAATTAATATCTACCCCTGTGCTAGAGGTTTCTTTATAATAGATTTTGAAAATCCTGAAAGCAGACAATGTATTCTAGATTCCGGCCCTTGGTTTTGGGAAAAATCAGGCCTATTCATGAAGCCATGGAACCCATCATTCGATCCCTCTACAACAGTGATAACCTCAGCACCAGTTTGGGTGAGATTGCCAAGCCTACCCCTGCATCTCTAGAATCTCTCCTCGCTAAAAGCCATCAGAAATGCATTTGGGAAATTTTACTGCAGGTGCCCAGAAATAGAGGAATATGCCAGAACCACCTATGCACGCATCTGTGTGGAAATGGATTTCAGAGCTAGATTCCCAGCTGAAATAAACCTAACAAGTAAATTGAGACGGGGCATCTAGCCAAAAATTGCCCAAAAGCCTCTGAGAAAAATTTTGCTAGAAAAAACCACCACAGATCTACATGGTGGGAAGGAGCACAAAAAGAACACTACACTATCATCAAAGAAGATTATTCTAGAGAAAACTTTGAGTCACAAGAAATCAAGGAAGAAGGAAACAACTCTCAAAGCAAGCAAGGAGAAAGCCCGCCCCAACAAATCAACAGTTATGAGGATTTGAATACCGCAGAAAATAAATCTTCATTTAACAGCAAAGCAGATCTCCTAAACCAAACTTCTCCGACTATAGATCGCGAAGCTAAGACACCAATGTCCCAAGAACCAGAAGAGATGAAGGAGATGCAAGACAAAGGAAGTTGGAAGACCGTAGAGAAAAGAAAGAAAGCTACAACACCAATCTCGCCAAGAAAGACAAGGAGCCAGACAAGTAAAAATTAAGAAAATTGTAGGTCCGATAGACCAATTTGGTCTCAGTGGACGTTAACCATCATCATCATCATCATCATCATAAAATCTTGTCTTGCATCAAAGTTTGCATCTTTTTTGTGTGTCTATTATTACATCCACTTTCTCATCCACTTTTGTTGTCCTATGATTTGTGCCATATCTTATGCCTATCATTGCATCCCACATTTTCTTCCACTATTGCATCCACATTTGCATCCTCTTTCATGTCCATGTTTGCATCAAATATTGTTTATGTTTATTCCATTCCATTTTGAATCTACTTTTACATCCACTTTTGATTTTTCCAAATTTTCAACTAATTTTGTGTCCACTATTGTACCCATGTTTACATCTGTATTTGCATCCAAGTTTTCCTCATTTTTGCATTCAGGTTTGTATCTTTTTTCTTTGTACATTCATTGTTGTATTCAGATTTGTTTCACCACAATTCATGCTAAGTTTTATGCCTACTATTGTTCCCATGTTTTCTTCCAATTTTTCATCCATGTTTATTTGTGTTCAAGTTTGCATCAACTATTGCATCTACTTTTTCATCCACTTTTGTGTCAATTTTTCTGTCTTTTTTTTCATCTACTTATGTTGTGTCCACTCTTCATCCAATTTTACGTCTATTTTTACCCACATATTATTTTTTCACTTTTGCATCCCTTTTCCAACGCACATCATATTTTTTGCATTGATGATATTTCTTATGACATTGAAAATTATGAACAAATGATGACAATGTCAATAATTATAATGATGATGATAATGAAGATGATGACAATGACATGAATTGTGATTATTATGATAATTACAATGATGATAAATATGATGGGGGTTACAATGACAACGATGATGACGATGCGAATGACCTTGGCCATTCTTCCCCATTTTTAAATTTTGTCATGGTCATAATCATAATAATTATCTTTGGCGTTGTATTCCAAGTCATCATAATCTGATCATCATTATCATTATTTTAATCTTGGTCATCATCAACAACAATAATGACATGAATGATGATTATGATGTTCATGATGAAGATGACAACAATTATGATAAAAATTATATTAGTTATGATGACCGGGATGATGACAATTATAATGACGATGATAATGGTAGTGATGATGATTATCATCGAGCATATATAACAAATAAAGTTGTTATTTCTCTTGCATATATCATGCGTACTAAAAACCCTTTTTGAGCACTCATAACATTTTTTGGGTTGATGATATTTCTTACAATCCTATAATTATGAATAATTGACGAAAATGTCTATAATGATGATGATGATGATGATGATGATGACATGAATGGTGATTATGACGATAATGATATGATGACAATAATGATGACGGTGACGGTGGTGATGATGGTGATAATGAAGATGATGACCATCCCTCTGAACTAGGGAGGTACTCATAATGAGACAAAAAGTACTCTCAAGTTGAAATATTCATATAATAAGGGATCTAGATTGATAAGCATCAATGATGATTTACATCATCATAGCCAACATTGTCAAAATAGCAAGGCCTTGACTAACAAGTTTATCTCTCCATTAGATCAGAGCACAATGTTGGGAGACATAAATTTGGACACCACTGCCTCTCTAGGAAGTTGTCCCACCAGGATTTTCACAAGGTATGTCCTCACATGATCATTTCCTAATCCATTATCATAATATTTGACACCAGGAAATGTCAATCCTCATGACTATTCTTAACTTGGATTAATGTACTTGACTTATGGCGGTTAGTCCTAGTCAAAGTCCAAATTCTCAAAGAATATTGGTCCCAGATGTTTATCCAATCCCCAATTCTCCCTACTAGTGTCTTTATTAGGCTTACGACTGTTAGTCCTGTCCATAGTACATGACACATGGATAATATGGTGTCTACCTTCACTCCCTCTCAACCAAAGAGGAGACGTCCTGTACAAGCATACGATTTTCTCAAGAATACCCATCATTTTCATAAAGACTAACATCATTAATTTGTTTTCATCACGTGATGCCTTTATGATTAAGCATCCATAGATTTGTGGCAAAATATTTCACCCTTTTTCATTCGTGATGAAACAAAATCAAAAAGTGAAAGCCAAAATCAATAAAGATACACTATATTGATTTATCTAAGTCTAAACTCTAAGGTTGAAGTGAAAATTCATGAAATTTTTATATCTATGAGTTGTGCCAAACTTATGAAAACCTTATTCCCTAAGTCCTATATATAAGAAAAATAAAAAGAAAGAAAAATAAGGACCAATGAAAGGTAACTCATGTATTCACTCCCTCTTTGGAAAATATATGAATATATACACTCCTAGTTACACTTGATCAGATGCTTGTGATGGTTAAATCATGAAGTCCTCCTTTCCCTTTGCATTTTCACTTCATTATTTAACCACCTAATTGAGGATCTCGGGAATGTTTTTTTCCTAAGGGTTTCATGTCTTCTCTTGGTTTACATATGCCACACTATTGTCAATTTATGTGACAGAGTGAAATACATAAGTTTGTGGAGTTATGAGAATAGTGTATTAAGTTAGTCACTACACACACATGTATTACATCTCATTGATCCACATGTGTGGGTTGGAGACTCATTGCTTGACAACTTTAATGGAGACTACTTTATAGCTTTAACGGTATAGCTTAGAAAATATATTGTTAAACATTGTGATTCATCCTTTTTGTTTTCCTTGAGACAATTGATAATATTGAAGTAACTCTTAATAATCCATGGATATGGGGAGTATAAATTACTTGTGCTAGAAATAGAATTGAGAAATATAGGTTTTCCATTCGTTATATTGGATTCATAGACATTGGATACATGGTAGTAGTCCTCGATGTCAATTAACTAAAATTGTATTGTCATAATGCGAAAAGAGGTAAACATATTGGTAACCTTGATGTCTTGATCATTTCAAATCATTACCATTCCACCCAAGTATCTGTAAGCATCAATCACTACTACTTGGAAATTCCTCCCCCATTTGCTAATTATATGAGGTAGAACCTCACTTTATTTTTGTTTCTCATATCAACATTATTGATGGGTTCTTTGTGTACCATTTTTCTTGTAGGAGTCTTTGTTTTCCTTTATTATTGAGGGCCCTCATGTTCCATGAGACTATTTTCATCAAGAATTTACACAGAAAGTAAGTATAATGTGACTAAAAAACACAAGTCTCAAGATTTAAGTGCTTGGAAAATTCCACTTCATGACTCCTATATTTCATTAACCTAGGACTGAATGGTGAACTTGATGATCTTAAGTGAAATTGGCCAATGAAAATCTAAAAAAGAGGTGACTTTTGACTTTATCACATACAATTTAATATACTAAAAGAAATATCCATAACAATTTCATCATTCAATGAATCATTAAAAAAAATATCGAAAACAATTTCATCAAGCAATGAATCATTGCATTATAAAATATAATCTATAAACCTATCGGGAACGTTTTGCTAAACCATGCTAAAAAAACGACATATTTAATATTAATATTTAACAATAATATGGACAATAACACATTTTGATAAATTAAATATCATATTATGAAGCCTAAAAAATGTCACTAACAGAAAACTATAAAGCATGCTACTAATGGAAGTTACCACTCAATATCACCATAAGACAATTAATCTATTAAGACCAAGATTAATAGGGACAAATATCTACAAAGGACAAAGGAAAGCCTATTTTAACTTTATTGTTTTCTTCGGTTCAAGAACATTTCAAGATAAAATGAAGAGCATAATTAGTTTTATTGCATTAAGAAAACCCAAGAACATTCTATAACTTAGCAAGGAAGAGATGTATAATACCCATCTCAATGACACAACACATGTCATTAAGTTACTTTTTTATATATAATTTAAAATCCTATCATAAAATCAGAAATTTAGCATGAATGGAATGTTAAAATCTATTTTTATAAAAACAAAATATAATTTTTCTTGTAGAAAAAGATTACCAAAAACTAAATATACTTTTTTTGAATACAAAAAAAAAATACTAAAACTAAATATATATTAAAAAAAAATAAACATAAGCAAACTTGAATTTGAATTTGACACTCTTGTTCACTTTCGGAAACTCATATGGTCGAATGTGATCTTTTTATCCTCATCTTTAGCTTTTTCATAAAAAATAAAAGCATACAAAAGCGGGAAAGAGCCATAAAGCATGGGGAAGACTTTTCCTAAGCACAAAAGCATCTAATAAGTGGAAAAGGCCATTTTCATATGAGGAAACATTATTCACCCAAAAGATTTTGGCTAAATTGGACTAATGAGGAATTTGGAAAATCTTCATGACCTTCACTTTCCTATATATTGGAGGCTTGGCCATTGAAAAAATGATGGGAATTCTTGTATTGTCACACTGCTAAGAGAGGGAGAGTTTTGGAGCTAGGAGTTCAGGGAGGTGTTGTTGCAACTACATCTGATTGTTGTAGCTTTCCTCAAACTCCTTTATTAATATAGATCAGTTGTTCTTCCTTCCATATGTTTCTATTCATTCTTTACTTATTCTATTTAACTAATGAATGTATGGGACTTTGGATTATATTTATTTATTCAATAATATTTATATGTTTCTAATAGTTTTGATTATCAAGATATTATGTTCTGAAGGTTTCTTTATTCTCTCTCTTATGTGTAGGACCAAGTTTTTTGAGCTAGCTAGGAGGACTTCCTAGCTATACTAAAAATGCCAAGAAGACCTGCATGTGAGGACTCACAAGAATTCCTTCTCTTTCTCTTAATATATACTCTGCATCTTGATCTATTAAGAATATTGAGCCTTCGAACAACCTTTCTCTTATTTGGTCTATCCTAGGTTTCTAGGATAAACTGAGAGGGTTTTATGTTCATCTGTCCGTGCATTAAATCCTATGGCAAAATGATATTTAGAAACTTTAACATATTTCACTATCTAAATGAAATTAGTAAAATGAACCCATAGAGGGGGTCATAAATGGAAATAAAAGTAAAACTGTAAACAAGAAGTCAAAAGTGGATTTAGCTGTGGATGCAAAATTGGGAGTAGAATTGGATGTTAAACTCGCCATTAAAACAAGATGCAAACAATGAAACAAAAAGGGTTTTAAAGTAAAATTTAAAAAGGGTGGAAAAATAGACACAAAGAAGGGAACAATATAGAGCATATGAAAGGACACCAAATTCCATGCAAACAAGGATGCAAAAATGGACACCAAAATGAGGATGCAAAGAATGGTGTAAGATTAGGATGCAAAATTGGGTGCAAAAGGGATGTAAGAAAAGACACAAAACAAGATGAAAAATGGGACTAAAAAAGTGTGAAACCAAGGATGTAAAAAATGATGCATAACTATATGAAAATTCAAACTGAAAATCTAGGTTCAAAATGACATGCAAATGTGGCAGAAAAAATGATGCAAATTTCGATGCCAAAAAGGATGCAAAATTAGATACCAAAAAAGATGCAAATTTGGACATAAAAAATGGTGCAAAATTGGACACAAAAGAAGAAAAAATGGTGCAAAAATGGGCGTAAACATGGCTCAAGTTTGGGTGCAAATTGATATGCAACATTGGGTGTAAAATGAGGTGCAACAAATAATTCAAAAATTATTTCAAAAATAAATGCAAAAGTGGATGAAAAAATGGCTCAAAATTGAACATAACAATAGACAAAAAATGGGATGCAAAGGTGGATGCAAAATATGGTTCAACATAGGATGCAAATTTAGATGCTCAAAAGGATGCAAAATTAGATGCAAGAAATGGCGTTAAAAATTATGCTAAATCGGATGCAACCAATGATGCAAAATTAGATGCAAAATATGGTGCAAAATAGGGAGATAAATAAAATGCAAAAGCGGATGCAAAAAATGGTGCACAAATGCATGAAAATTTTTGCACTAAATCAGATTCAACATATGGTGCAAAATTGGATGGAAAAAATGGTGTAAAAAAAGGCAGAAAAGTTGGCACAAAAATAGATGTGAAAATAAGTACAAAATTAGAAGCAAAATATGGCATAAGACAAGGTGCAAAAATTGGGACAAACTAGATGTGAAAAAAGGCACTAAATTAGATGTCAAAGATGGTGTAAAACTTGATGCAAATTATGACACAAAACTAGAAGCAAAGAATGACACAAAAGAGGTAGAAAAAAATTATGTAAAAAATGGCACAAAACTAGAAGAAAAACCTACTATAAAACCAAATGAAAATTCTGGTGCAAAATATGATGCAAAAAATGATGGAAAATTTGGTGTAAAAAAGATGTAAAATTTGGTGCAAAAAAGGACGCTTTAAAAATTGTATTATAGAGCCAGATTTAGCGCCAAGCTGCTCATCCCAATTGAGAAAAAAATGTACTAAAATCTGGTGCTAAATCTGGCACAAATTTCCTGTTTTGCTGTAGTGGTTGGAGCCATACAACACGAAACAACAACAAGAACATCAACTGGAAGCAAGTGGCATCAAACAAACTCATTTACCCGAAGGATCCGAATCTGAGAAAGAACATCCAATGAACACATCAGAAAACTAGCTAGCTATTATTTCACCCTCTCCCAACTCTGGAGGTTGGCGAAGAGTGGAGAAGAAGAAGGGCCGAAAAATATAGGCTTGCTGAATTTATTTTTTTCTCTTTAGTAATCCTTTTTGTCCTATTACTACAAGAACAACCATCTGCATATGCCTCAAGTATCTACAAAATGTAATTTTTCATATAAATAAAATTACGACTTTTTCTATATATGATGAGTGTGGCCAAACCTGGGGGATTGATGGGGCCAGGGGCCATAGACAAGTTGCGTAGGACCCAAAAGCTTCTACAAACAGGTTAATGAGATTACTGCCTGAACGATTTTTTTTCTCAAAAGCTGATTTTTCTAAATATCGTAGTTTGGGAAGGTGGTAGGGGAATGTTGACTATGCATAGATCGCTAACCTATGCATGCTCATTCGAGTGGTTTATTTGGTCACTATGGTGTGATAACTTGCATGGTGTGGCACCTCAATGAGCTGAAGGGTGGTGAACTATCCTTTGGATGGTGAGACATGGTGAGGGCAAGAGAACTAGTAAATTTTCTTGCTGTAGGAGTTAAAATGGGGTCGTTTTATTCTCTTCCCTGTTTAGTAAGAAATATGGCTATGCCTCTAGGCCCTAGGAGTTCCTTTGTAAATGGAATTTTGGATGTGGTGGTCATCTGTTCTTTTTGGGTTTCCCCATCTTTATGCTTTCAAGAATTTTCCATGGTCCCTGTCGTCTTTAGTGGTATCTATTGCACGTATCTATCGCCAAATTTTGTTAGGGTTGAGAGATGTAGTTTGAGGTCCCAGGCGCACTACCTTTGTCCTTGGTTTATTGGGGTACTCTATTCAAGAGGAAGTATTGTAATCATGGGGGAGCTTCTTTAGTGATAATTGTGGAAGAATATGCAATCTTTCACAATTTTTATCTTTTTGAGTTTTGTAGCGAGATTTGATTACCGAGATACAACATTTGGGTGGTTGAATGAAACTAGTCTTTGTGTTCTAGATTATATAGTGGAATTCTTAGATGAAGGGGGGAATGTTGTGCGAGTTGGGTGACCTCAGAAAGCCCTGGTTGGACATTGCAGGCGCATAGGAGAAGTGGAGGCTGATCGCCGTGTTGAGGCTATTTATGAGCTCGAAGTGGCTCATGAACATGTTTCATCACCTAGCCATGTGGAAGCACTGCCATATTTAGAATGTTTGTATAGGAAATTGCAGAGTCTTATCGCACTACTGGTGGAGCTAGGGAAATAGAGAGATGATGACTCGAATGAGGTGATAACATTCATGATTGACTAATAACATAATAAACATAAAATTTTGGACAAGACGACTTCACTTATAACGAGCCAAATATTGACTAATAAGTGACTAGATCATATTGAGGGTCAGATTGACCGCCTAGAGATTCATGTTTACGGGGCCCCTAGACCTGCAAACATTTTTAATTATTGATAGGAACTGATACCCCCTCATAATCTATGACGAAAGTTCTTTTCATATGTATTCTATGTTGGTTTTGGATGCTTTGTGCATTTATTTTAAGGACACAATGTAAATTTTGGCACCTTGGTATCACCTTTTGTATCTTTCTCCTAGTTAATAAATTTGGTTGGAATGAGTTCAGGGGAGAAGCATACCTCAAAAAAATTGTTGATGTATTTCAAAGAACTAATAGAATCTATTTGATCGAAAACAAAGATATGAAGGGTAAATTTCCAGTCTGGATTATAACCATAGCTTTAAAAATTTGGTTAGCTTCATGTGTTTCACATATCATCTCATCATAGATTTCCATTCAAAATCTTATGTTGCTCCTTGTTGGAGTTACATTTCAGATGTTTTGATAAAATTATAAATAGTTGGAGCCTTTAGTGATTAAAGAATGACAAAGTGAATTTGAATATCATTTACAACACTCTATACTACTTTATTTTGTCACATTTTGCAATACTTTATTCGAATTTTTTTAACGTCAATTTTGCTTACTATTTTATATGAATTTTATGGCTACTAATTTTTGTCTTGTGAAATCACTTTAAAGAATTTATGAAAATGTTCCAATTCACATCATATAAATAGTGATATTGGATTATTCCACAACATATATAATATATTAATCTATTGTAACATTTATGATAAAAAAAATATCATATTCCATGTCTTGGTCCATTCCTCAGGAAAATAGTGTCACACCCATAGTTTTCCAATTGATTTATAACCATAGCATTTAAATGTCCATGATAGTACTTATTCACAGTACATGTCAATTGAATAAGTGAATATACTCTCGATGTAAATTTGCATTTTATTTATACCTTATTGATTGTGTATATTATATTTCTTCAATCTAATAATTTATTATACACTCCATATAGATTTACATTTACTTCTCAATTGAATAATAATTTTGTTTTTAATATTGCAAAAAATAGATTTATTTTAATAATTAGATTTGAGATAATTTTTAACGTTATCTTATTCAAAATTTAATTAAAAACCAAAAATATCGAATTTTAAATTTTAAATTTTATATAATATGACTTTAATTTTCCTTTTAACACTAAATTTCTGAACAACAAAATACTATTTTAATATCATATCTAATATTTTAGGTTTTTTTTTATCGTTTTACATTTACATCCATCATAATTTATTAATTCCATCTCTAAATTCCTAGGTACTTTCTTTTGGCATTTAATTATATAATTATTAATATATAATTTTCAAGAATCAATGGATTTGTGAGCATGTCATCATATTGTTTTTATTTATTTATTTTAAACATATAGCATGCTCTTTTCTATATTTTTTTTTTTAGATTTTATTAAAATTTTATAGCTTTTACATATACAGTTTTGTTTAATTGCAACTTTTTTATCTTTAATTTTTAAAAAGTTTAAATAGAACAAATAATTATAACAAAGTCAATAGTAATTTTTCATTTTAATTACACTAAATACACACATATATTTAGTTAAATTTTCAAATGAACTCAAAAAGGCATCAAGATGTGAGGTTAGGGCTAATCAGTGCTCCATATTATCACGTAAAATCCATCAAAGGTATCTTCATGCGAAGACATCATGACCAAAAAGTGCCCTACATCACCCTTAGAAGAGGAAAAGGGCTTATATGGAATTAACTAGCTCAAGTGTTGGCACTCGAATGTGATGTGCAAGCCCTATATTGTAATATTAAGGATGACCATAATCTTCTATTAGGTGGTGATGTGCCTCAACATTGGGGAACTTTATGGACCTTCATACACCTCCAACCTAATTTAAATCAACTCTTATCATAATTCCTTACATATTTTGATTATATTTTTCTTAATGAGATGCATAAAAGTGAGATACATACAAATAAAATACTGGATAAATATTGGATTATCTAAAAAGCCAAGAAGCTTCTTTCATGCCAGAAAGTGAAGTGGAAATTAAATTTTTGTCTTTAAACTACTAGATATATAAAAAAAAGTAATGATAATTTCACAAAATATGTGGAATACCCAAAGAATAAACAAAACCATATATGATTCCTAATATCCTATGTTTCTCAAGTAAACATTAAAAAGAAAAAAAAAACACTTCTTATTCAATAAACAATGTTAACTTTAACCCAATACTTTTTAAATCAATGATAATTAGATGAAACGAGTCCTTCCCAAACAAATGCCTTATTAGACAATAAAACAAGAACTACAAGTGTTTAAGAGACTAACAATTTTTTTAAACAAAATATACACAAAATTTTAAAATTTAGCCTTTCTCGCAAAAGTGTAATTTCATTAAAGGAATGTCGTCGTTCCCATGATAATAGATTCCCTACAATGACCACATAGGAAGCTAGAGCATAGGTCATTTTTCCATAGAACTAACTAATTAAAACATATTTCCCTTTCCTAATAAATATTTTGAAATAAAATACAAGATAAATAGTGGATTATCTAAAAAGTGAAGAAGCTTCGGTCATACCAAAAACTTAATTGGAAATTAAATATTTTTACCTAAATCATTAGATATATAAGAAAGTAATAATAATTACACAAAATATGTGTAACACCCAAAGATAAACAAAGTCATATATCATTCCTAATATCCTATGTTTCTCGAGTAAACATAAAGAAAGAACATAAGGCTTCTTATTCAAGAAACCACGTTAACTATAACCCAACCCTTTTTAAATCAATGATAATTAGATGAAACTAGTCATTCCAAAACAAATGGATCACTAAAAAATAGAATGAGAACTATAAATGTTTAAGGGAATAATAATTTTTTCAAACAAAATAAAAAGAAAATTTTGAACTTGAAAAATGCTTCAAATTCTTGGGCAAGATATCAGATCTAAAGGTTAAAGATATTTCATGTACTTGAATGAGTATATGTGTACATAGAGGAAAGCTTCCTAAATGAATTACCCATCATCTGATAGTAGGATATTAGGTATGTGAAGAGACATGTTCTGGATTCGTGAGACTCTAGCTTTCATTTCCAACAGTGTAGAAGAGATTCATAATTTAATATTTTAATTCAAGACATGAACTTCAAATTAAATTGCATATCTCCACCTCCAACTCCAAATCCTCCTCCTCCTTCTTCTCCACCTCCTCCTTCTTCTCCACCTCCACCTCCACAACCTTGACCTCCACCACCTACTCCACCTCCACGACCTTGACCTCCACCCCCTCCTCCTCCTCCTCCATCTCCTCGACTACCTCCTCCTCGTCCACCACCACCTCCTCATCCTCCTCCTCCTCCAAATTCTCCTCTACTACCTACTCTTCCACCACCTCCCTTCCCTCCACCTCCACCTCCAACTGGTCCACCACCTTCACCTATGCCTCCTCCTACCCCTCCTCTACCTCCTCCTCCTCAACCTCCACCTCCACCTCCTCGACCACCTCCTCCTCCTCCTCCGCTTCCTTCTCATCCTCCTCCTCCTCCA
>APFE030768962.1:0-34629 GCA_000404065.3 Pinus taeda | reverse complement strand
TGTTCAGAGCATGGAATTCGCAGACAGAAAACAGTTCCAAGAACACCACAAGAAAATGGTGTGTCAGAAAGGATGAACAGGACAATCATGGAGCGTGCAAGGTGCATGAGATTGCATGCAGGATTGCCTTTACATTTTTGGGCAGATGCTGTAGATACTGTTGTTTATCTAATAAACAGAGGGCCTTCAAGTTCCTTGGATGGTGGTGTTCCAGAGGAAGCATGGACAGGTAAAAAGGTAAACTACTCTATTTTAAAGCCTTTTGGTTGTGAGGCCTTTGTCCATATTGATAAAGAAATTAGAACAAAGCTTGAGGCAAAATCAAAGAAATGTACCTTTATTGGATATGGTGTTAATGATTTTAGTTGTCGCTTTTATGATTATGAAAAACACAAAATTATTAGGAGCAGAGATGTCATATTCAATGAAAAGGTTTTGTATAAGGATCAGCTGCAGGAAAAGAAACAGTGAAAAGAAAACAGGGAATACACCGTGCTTAACGAGATCACAGAAAAAGTGATGGTGCCTGAAAATCATAATGATCAACAATGAGAACAAAAACCACAACAACAAATGCACTTCAAACACCTGAAAGTGCTATTAGAAGATCTACCAGGATGAGTAGACCCCCTGAACGATACTCTACTTCATTATATTATGTATTGTTGACTGATTCTGGTGAACTAGAACGTTATGAAGAAGCAGTGTAGGTAGAAACCAGGAAGAAGTGGGAGCAAGCCATGAAAGAAGAGATGGACTCCTTAGCACATAACCAGACTTGGGACTTAGTCAGGTTGCCTGCAGGTAAAACAACATTGCAGAATAAATGTGTTTACAAGTTGAAGGAAGAAGATGGAGGTAGAAAAAGGTATAAAGCTAGACTTGTGGTGAAAGGGTTTGCACAGAAAAAGGGTATAGACTTTGATGAGATATTTTCTCATGTTGTGAAAATGACTTCAATCAGAACTATTCTAAGCCTAGTAGCTGCTGAAGATTTACATCTTGAGCAGTTAGATGTAAAGACAGTCTTTATCCATGGGGATTTGGAGGAAGAGATATATATGCAACACCCACAAGGATATGAGGTTAAAGGGAAGGAGAAACTAGTGTGCAGGTTGAAGAAGAGCTTGTATGGCTTAAAATAGGCTCCAAGGTAGTGGTATCTAAAATTTGACAGGTTTATGTCTGAACAAGGTTATATTAGGTGTCACTCTGATCATTGTGTTTATCTCAAAAGGAAAAATGATGGCAGCTATATTATATTGTTATTGTATGTAAATGACATGCTTGTTGCAGGTTCTAACATGCAAGTGCTCAAAAGGAAATTGGCAAGCTCACTTGCAATGAAGGATTTGGGTGCTGCAAAACAAATCCTTGGTATGAGAATAACTAGAGACAAGAAGAATCACAAATTTACATTGTCTCAAAGTGAGTACATAGAAAAGGTGTTGAAAAGGTTTATTATGCAGAATGCAAAACCAGTTAGTATACCTTTGGCTAGCCATTTCAAATTAAGTAAGGAGGTGTGTCCCAAGACTCAGGAAGAAATGGCTCGTATGTCTAAAGTTCCATATGCATCAGCAGTTGGAAGCTTAATGTATGCAATGGTCTGCACAAGGCCTGATATTGCACATGTAGTGGGAGTTATAAGCAGGTACATGAACAATCTAGGAAAAGAACATTGGATGGTGGTGAAGTGGATTCTCAGGTATTTGAAAGGTACCACAAATTAAGCATTATGCTTTGGTGGTTCAAACATTGCTCTACAGGGATATGTTGATGCAAATATGGCAGGTGACAGAGATAACAGGAGGAGCACTACGGGATATGTGTTTACTGTAGGTGGAACAACTGTCAGTTGGGTCTCAAAATTGCAAACTGTTGTTGCACTGTCAACAACAAAAGCGGAGTATGTTGCTGCTACAGAGGCTAGTAAAGAAATGATTTGGTTACAAAGGTTTCTGGATGAATTGGGTAAGAAGCAGGAGTTGGACAGGTTATACAGTGACAGCCAGAGTGCCATACATCTTGCAAAGAACTCTGCATTTCATTCCAATACTAAACATATACAGCTCAAGTACCATTTCATACGGTCAGCATTGGAAGATGGACAGTTGAAGCTGGAAAAGATACACACTAGCAAGAATCCTGCAGATATGTTAACAAAAGTTGTAACCAGGGAGAAACTGAGAATCTGCTCAGTTCAAATTGGTCTTCAAGTATGATGAAGAAGATGAGAAACAACCAGGTCCAAAGTGGAGTCATTGTCTAACAAATGAAGCAGCGGCAGAGTTGCTATAATCAGTCTCCAAGTGGGAGATTGTTGGGTGTGGAGCCTGATTATCTTCTGTATTCTAAGGTTTCAGCCGGATGTATATCCCAGGAAGACTGTACACCCCTCCACACGGGGGGGGCCTAATCCCCCCTACAGGGGTTCGGGGGCAGCGCCCTCGAAGCTAAGAATAATGTAAAATTGCCTTGTAAAATGTTGTAATTTCATAGTCAATCTGGGCTGTTCATTAGGCAGATGATCTAATGGTAGAAGTTATGTTTAATTTAGGGTTTTTTGCCCTAGAAGGCAACCCCTAACTATATATGAGGGAATTGTATTGCGTCTATGGATATCTGTATTCTAAGTGAGGAAGAGAGAGGAGATTGAGAGCGAAGAGGGTGTTACAGTGGATCTGCTATAGGTTGTATCTCTTCAGTTTGCTGGATAATATAATAAAAGAAGGACTGGCTATTTCTCCATGGATGTAGCCCAAACTGGGTGAACCACGTATATCTGTGTCTCTCTTGTTTTATGCATTTTTTGTGTTTATATTTCTGCAATATTTGATGTGTTCCATTGCTCTGTAATATATAATTTTCTAACAGGCTACGTCTCCTGGTCCAGTTTTCAGTGGTGACCTCCTTATTATGTCTTCAAGAGCAGAGTTTTTGCAAATGTGAGCTCAAATTGAGTCTCTCTGCCTCTGTTTTCTCTCTGTCTCAGCACTGCCTGCCTCTGTCTCTATCATTCAATGGCTTTTAAGCCAATTGGCACTTGTTTGTTCATTTTCCCCTTCGGGCTTTCTGGCTTTCGGTCTCTATCTGTTCAAATCCCCTTTGAGTGTTAACCAATCATGGTGTAATGTCTTCAGGTATGGTGGCCACCTGTTTTGTAACGGAAGGGAATATCGGCACGTTGAAATCCCAAAACAGTCATTCTTTGTTTACACAGAGAAATACACAGAAACACTGTAAAAATCTGCCCAAACGTCTTTTATCAGACCTGAAATATTATCAATCCCACCCTTTAATCCTTTTAGATCCATCTTTGGGTGATATCGCAAGTGATCATTGATCCAACGATTGCTATTAATTTCGAGTGGCTTATGCGCATGGAGATTACCCGCCTGAAAAGGCGGTTTTCTCTCTCCGAGGCCGAGCCACATGGCGACCAGTGTATGGGCTTGGGCGGAGCCCGTCCAATACCACTTATCGTCGGAGGCCCGCCCGAAATCCTGCTCGTTATGGAACTCAAAATGTATATCGCTACATGTATAAACCCTTTCGGGTTTGTTTTCTTGCTCCATTCACATTTCCTTTGTTTTTCGTTTATTTAAGGAAAATGTGACTTTACATAGAAAAACTCATTTTTATGGAACTCAATATATATATAGATATATATATTTGTACCCATAAGACCCGTCGGGTCCGGAGTCATCGCAAGTCACATATGTATCGGCCCCGCTCCTTTGTATCGCTCTGATGTGATATTGCGATGCGATATATCTAAATCGCATATCACGTAGCCCCCAAGCCTTTGGTAAGCGCTCCCTTGTATTTTTCCGATGCGATATTGTGAGTTAACCTGGGTCATCGATCTGTGCACTTGATTGACGGTCCTCATTGACTCGCGCTAATCGCTGTCGCAAATTTCATATGGTAGCCTCCGATAGCCTCTGCTTGCCAGCTCCGATTACGATATGCCAATCGGATCTAGACCATTGATTGGCCAGATCCAATGGCTCCTGTGCATTGTTGTTTAAGCCTCCGTTTAACTCTGTTTTTGCCATTTCTTCTTGTTTTTCCTTTGTGATAGTGTTTTCCGCCATTTGCTAATGTTTTCCCCTTGCGATAGTTTTTAAGTATATGAAGACTTAGAGGGTTTTAGGATCCATTTTGGATAATTGATAATCCACGTAGACTTTGATCTCTATCGCGTCTTTTTTGTTCAGTATGACTATCAGACTGATCCATTCCGCTTCGTCTATTGGAAATATAATCCCAACTTCTAGAATTTTGTTGATCTCCCTCTTAACCTTTTATTTCACTCTGGGGTTTAACTGATATTACCTATGCTTTACTAGATGGGCATCCAGTTTCAGAACAATCTTTATCTACTTTATGTCCACTTTTATCCGTTTTAGCTCATCTATCGACGTTGGGAACAAGTATTAATATTCCTGCAACAGTTCAAAGATATCCTTTGTTATTTGTTCGTCCCAATAATCCCCAACATATTTCATTTTTTGTTTATCCTCT
Organism: Pinus taeda; assembly: GCA_000404065.3. Classification (NCBI taxonomy): domain Eukaryota; kingdom Viridiplantae; phylum Streptophyta; class Pinopsida; order Pinales; family Pinaceae; genus Pinus; species Pinus taeda. The sequence continues at coordinate 30,099 of APFE030768962.1, read as the reverse complement.
GTTCCAATATTATGATTTCTCAATTTCATTAATAATAGGTGTGCGAATTATCCTGCGAGACTTTCTTGTATACCCCTTTCCCCTTCTATTTCCCCAAAGGTTAGTTGTCTCAATCCTTCCAACCCATCTTCATCTGGTTCTGCATCTACCTTGTCAGAAGCCATATATTTTGGAGAACCCATGTCATAAAGATACTGTAGAAATTTTTCGTCAATGCAACCTTCCCATAACTGGCCTGGGGTGAATATGATTCTTTTAATAGCATATAATGTCTCGGTCATGCGTTGATCATCATCCCTGAATGGAAAGTTGTTGATAGACTATGTATCCATGGAATTCCAATCTAATGTTTGTTTACGGAGCTCCTCCTGTATGTACCAAGCTTGCGAGATGGTATCTACGGTATGTATAAATACATGCACCAAAAGTTCTTTCGGAATCCTTCCTGTTTCCAAATTTTCTATGCAGTCTTCTAAATTCTTCTTAGGATTTGAATTGCCTCTATATTTCACTCTATTTTGTGGCCGGTCTTCTTTTTCATTGAACCTCTCTCTCATATCTCGCTTTATAGTTCCCCATTCCTGCAACGTGTTGCAATGCGTCCTCCACCACCTTGCCGGTGTGGCGAGTAGCGTGACATCTAGAAATGGAACCTTATGATCTTCTCTCACTTCTCTATCTACTTTGTTTAATAAAATGTCTACTGGTTCAATACCATGGAATTTGGGATAGTCACTTACCTCTGCCCCTATCCAGTTTATCCTACCTATCTTCACACAATGTCTGGTATCAAGTTCATATCCCCCTTGCTGCCATGCATCCCACATGGCTTCCAAACTAGCTTCTGAGCTCTGAATACTCCTCCAGCTGACAGATCCTCCTGCTGTAGGATTTATATAATCTTCTCTCCTTCTTGTTGTTAGTGTGTATGGCTAGTCTAGAACTCTCGACTCGTCCCTGTCATCTACAGGTTCCGTAAAATTGGGTCCCTGATGTGGGTCCAAGGGTTGTATCACCCACATCCCTTCTGCTTCAAATATCATTAGCTCTTTCTTCAGGTTGATGACAACATAGTTTTTGTAGGCCCAGTCGATCCCAAGGAGTGCTCGATATGGGTCCTTATCACCCATTATGTAAATTACTTTAAATTCAGTGTATGTCCTTACTCTCACCACATCCACCACTATGTTTTCCAACCTTACAATAAGTATGATACAATACTGATTTTCCATCCTCAATTGTATCGGTGAATTCTTCAGTTGCGGCTTCCCCATAGCCTCCCATGTTTTCCTGGTTAGAATGTTTACATCTGACCCCAGGTCTAGCATGGTGTCTTTGATCTAGAATCCTGCAACATGAGCATTGATTTGGAATTCATTTTCGCTTCTCCTTTTATTCTACCGCACTCTTCTTGTATGCCTTTCTGGTAAGTTGGCAGATGGTGGTTCTACTTCCTCTTCATCTTCTGGCAATGTTGCTTTGAATATTTTATGCAATTCTATTAACATCTTCTCATCATCAACGATCTGTAGAAATAACTTAAACAATTCTTCTATCGGGTGAGCGTTATTGAGCATGCAGTTGTTCTATTTCTGTTTCTCCTTTATCTCAGTCATCCCTTCAAACAATTTAGATGCCTCCTAATAATACTATTTTTGTTGCACGAACTTGTATGATTTCTTTGGGGATGCGGCCTTAACGATCGAGGGCGAGTCCACCATACCCTGATCTTCCCCGATCTTCTTTCCTCCTCTTATATCTATATTTATATTAGTTACGGGAAGAGAATCATCTGTGTGAGGCTCAACGTTAATCAGGTTAGCTCCTCTCTGTCTAGTCCTTTCCTCCCACTTTGCGATGAGCTTTGGGAAATCCTCCATTGCATGTGTATTGATTTTGCATTGCGAACACCATGGTCTCCTAGGGAGTAGACGTTCCCTGGCGATATGCCCCTCTTGGTCACAATTATAGAACCTTACATGATCTCTTTCTCCTCTCATATATCCTCCTTGTCCCCCTCTGTTGGACGCATTGATTCTGAATGTCGACTTTTCCAGCCGTTCTGCTAAAGCATCCAGTGCCTTGCACTGGATAGTGTGATGCATTTTAGATGCAAAAAACTCACAATAACTATTATTTGGGACATTGGAGTAATTTTGTAATATTGGGCACATCCACTGTGGATGTTCGTACACCCTACAAATTTCACAGTATTCTTGATTATTCCATCTTGGGAAAGCTCCTTACGCCCCTACTTCCATAACTCACGCTGTTGGTGGGTTTCCTGATGGTCCTGCAATCCCCCCTGAATGGTTAATTCTCTGCAAAATTGGACATTTTGTCGCAACAATCCTTCCACCATGCAATGTGTGCACCATACATTGGGTCTAGTGGGCAGAACTGGCTGTAGATCCTTTAATTTCACTGTTAAGTTGGCAATCTAATTCTGGAGGCCCATAATTGATGGATCCTACTATCCCGCTCCCCGATATTCATGCAGGTATCCATCCATGGCCTCTATACGTGACTCTTGTTCCTTATAACATAAGAAAATACACACATCATACCAAGAAACCAATCTAGTTCTTCATTCATATTAATTCAAAAAGATAGCAGTACATGATACATTGGCCTCAACCACAAATAACTACATGAAATACCCAATTACATGACTCGATTGCCTGCAACAGACTTAGCTTCTTCTCAGCTACTGCTCTAGGCTTTAGTTCGGATGCTCTGAGAGCTCACATCCTCCTTGCTACTCATTTGTGACTTAGAACACTACCGCTAGCCCGTCAAAACTCAACCAATCCCTTTCTCCTTGTGGCTTTCTCCTTTGTATTCCTTCTTCCACTTGCACTGCTAGTTCTCACTTGGATGTTTCCTTCCTTGGCTGCCTCTCATCCACCTTGTCCGCTCATCTACCCTTACTTTCTGCTGACACCTCACTGCAACCATCCCGCAATTGCCTGTTCCTGTCTTCCGCCCCAACTGCCTTTTCTGCAACCTGATCGTGTTGCTACCACTCGTTTACTCTTCTTTGTATCTTCAAAATCTTTCAGAATCCTTCAAAATCAAAACAAAGGCCCCAATAGGCCCCGACCACAGTTCTTTGACTCATCCCCGAGTAAATTCATTTTGAGCTCTATGGGTCCTGTTGGTGTCTCGGTAGATACTTCTATTGGTGGCTGCGTTGGTTCTGTTGGCTAATGGGCTAATGCTCCTGTTGTCTCCTCTTCCATTTTCAGGGTGGTTTTTGTTCCCATTTCCACTTGCTTTCCTTCTTTTGAGTCCCGATCTTCTGTTGCGTCAACAACGTTTGGTAAGGGGTAAGAGCACCTTGATGAAACAGTCTCTCTAGTGATTAGGATCTAGGGTGTAAATCAACTTAACAATAGCATCCTTAAATCTTTACATAAGTTCCCAAGCAGTTTCATCCTTCTGCTTGATTTCCCATATCTCCGATAACGCCTGCTGGTTAGCCTAAGGTACTTTGAATTCTTACATGAATCCCCTCTTGATCTCATCTACTGTGGGATTCTGGTTATGTTATGCCCATTTTATAAACCAACATAGAAATCTCTCTCTCAACGTGGTCTGGAATTAAACTGATTTAACATTTTCTGGTGTCTGACGCACCCTCCATATAGCTTTACAAAGATACCAGTGCTATTCTATGTCTTCGTTTCCTCTACCCGCAAATTATGGGTGTCTGGTGAAAGATCCCGCCATGTTTACTCGAGTATGCACCAACAACAAAAATCCTTTGGTTCCAGGTTGTTGAGATCCTTTCAGTCCCATATTACTAATACCACTAATTCCCCTTTAATTTGCTATATTGAAAGTGGCCTTATATTTCTCATGTACACTGTGTACTCGTATCGTTTTAGCTAATTTAGCAACAATTTTTTCAGGATTATTGTAAGGCACCAGGGGAAGGTCAAGAGGGGTACTACTTGTACTTCAAGGATATTGCTTCTAACCTCTTGTGGATGTTTCACCTTTAGTAAATAACCTTATCATGACGTTACTCATGTCCTCTTCCATTTCCTCTTCACGAGTGCTCAACATCTAAACCTCAGATACCTTTCCCGTAACCTGTAAGGAAGAGTCCTCTTTATTATCCTGGCTTCCATCTTTCATATCACCATTCTTATATTATCCTACAACTTCTTTTATTCTGTCTCCCTCTTCTGAGCTCCCTGACACTGCTCCTACTTGGTAGGATCCCATTCTATTCTTCTTCAGAGTATAAACCACTCTCTCCTGCCACTTGTCAGCTAACGACATTCTCCTCTGCACCTTAACATCTATAGCTTTCTGCAATCCTTCTACATCCATTCCTTCAACAACATCTCTATTCCCCAACCAGTAGCATCCTCCCCTTACATCCTTCCCCCAGTATTGGGGTTTTATGCTACCATCATTGTTGTAGGAAAGGGTAGAAACCCTTCTTCTACCATGAACATCTTGATCCACAACGACACTTTCCTCACCAACCTTCCTCTTAATCCTGTTTTGAAAACTACTTCTGACCTTGAAAAGGATTGATAATTTTCTGCGGAAAACTTGACTATGTACCCTTCCGTTGTAGTCTATACCCAAAAGTCAACTTCCCTTGTCATATCGCTGTCTAATTGTTAGAGCGATACATGGTCTGAAGGATTCCAGTTGCGACGAGCTGACGTTGTTCCTTCTAATCGATTTTTCACTTTTAGCCTTCTTAACCAATTATACAGGTCTTCTCGAAACTTGCACTAGAAGATCTCGTATTGGTCACTCCCAACCCCAGTGTACAGAGTCTTTCTACTCACTTTGGCAATCGGTTGCCCCCTTTGAATAACTTGCTCTACTATAAACTGATCTACTCTTTTATTCCACCAATCCCAAATATATTTCTTGAATATCTTGACACCATATTCCAAACCGGTTCTTATATCTTCAGGTCTTGGTAACAGATCCATTTGTTGGCACAAAAGTGACATCAAAGAAAGACCCTGGGTTCAGGCGCAGGGGGCCAAAAATGGTTTATTGTAGTCTAGGACAACACCGAAATTTTCACCTTATCCCAGGGATAAGGATTCTCACCCAAGGCGTGCCGTGACCAGAAGTAAGAAGGGTTCATCATAGAGTCAGGGATATAATAACCACTAGTCTGTAAGCGGCTCTATGCATATACTCATCTAAAATTATATTAAAAATTACAATGAATCTACAATGTACAAAAACATGCAACACATTCAAAACTTTAGTAGGTCCTTATAACATAATAAAATACACACATCATACCAAGAAACTAGTCTAGTTCTTCATTCATCTTAATTCAACAGGATAGCAATACATGATACATTGGCATCAACCACAAATAACTCCACGAAATACCCAATTACATGACCTGAATTCCTGCAACAGACTTATCCCACTTCTCAGCTACTGCTCTAGTCTTCATTTCGGATGCTATGAGAGTTCACATCCTCCTTGTTGCTCGTTCGTGACTTAGAACGCTACCGCCAACCCATTAAAAATCAACCAACCCCTTTCTCCTTGTGGTTTTCTCCTTTTTTATTCCTTCTGTCGCTTGCACTGCTAGTTCTCGCTCGACTGTTTCCTTCCTTGGCTGCCTCTCATTTGCCTTGTCTGCTTGATTGCCATTGCTTTCTACTGACACCTCGCCATAACCATCCTGCAACTGCTTGTTCCTATATTTCGCCCCAACTGTCTTTTCCGCAACCTGACCGTTGCTGCCACCACCCATTTCCTCTTGTTTGAATATTCAAAATCTTTCAAAATCCTTCAAAATCAAAACAAACGCCCCAACACCTCAATACTTGTAGGCATGTTTAGTACCCTGGCAGGTTTTTCGTGGTACCATTCAAGCATATCCACGCTACAAACAAGCCTGTTTAGTACCTTAGTGAGTTTGCTTGTACATCATGATAGTTCGTTTTTATTATTATATATATCACTCAAAAGATTTGAAGTAATGTATATTACTCTTCGACAAATTTTAGGGTGTAAGGAAGTCAGGTGGTACAAGAGTATCTTAGTGTTGATGGTGCTGGATACCACCAACATACATGGGGTGTCCCCGATGTGAAGTCCCAATTAGACCTCACAACGTTTGGAGTAGGATCCCTATATGGATTATTGACTTGACCACCATAACACAAAGTTTTGTCTTGGCTTCAATGAATAACATAAGAGATTATATACATGAGCCTTGAATAAGCAAGTAAGATGACATTATGAAGCACCAATTGCAAGATGTAAAGGGAAACCTTCATGAGGGGAGACAGAAAGTGAGTCTCTAAGAGGAAAGTAATAGTACTATCCTCGAAGAGGCACACGAGAGTATGAAAAGATTCGTTAGCGAAATATTTCACACAACGATATTTAGGCGAATACAACACACATTCAATAAGATAAGTACCAAAGCCACCAAAATAGTTCAATTTCCAGTACATATGAACAAAACATATATCGTGAACATCCCAAGAATAGTCCTAAAACATTTAAGATAAATGCTTGATAATGTGTTGGCTCATAGAGCTTTAGTTATAAGGAGAAATACCCAAGTACATCAATTACAATGGTGAACACTATTTCCAATAGTGGAACATTAAGTCACTTCTTTCTTCTCCAAAGAATAGTTTTTCTCTCCTATGCCAAGTAGAGAAGCCGAGACTAGCTCTCTAAAGATTAAGCCTCCAAAAACCATTTGCTTGAATTTTGAGGTTTCTTTTATAACAAGAGAATGACCTTTCATATCCTCATGACTCTTGAATTACCCCCATGACTCTTTGACTTCTAGTGTGTCCTTTGGACTTTTAAACAATTATTAAACTTCTAAATAACTTTTGGACTTCTATACAATCTTTGTCCATGTATGACTATGTGACTCTTCATGTTCCACATATGAACCTTGGTCTTCCACTTACTTGTCTTTTACAATGATTATAATACTACATCATAACCTCCACATAATCATATGATGAGACTTGACATGTCACTATCTTTGATGACTGGGACTGATAGTGACTAATGACAAGGACTTCCTCCAGTGGTGACATGACTTCCACTCTGTCTTTTCTCTTTGGTTTATCTTTTGATTGTGGAAATTTCACCCTCTAAAAGGTCTTCAATATTGGAGTCTTTGGGGTGCTTCTATCATCAAGTTTCAAGTGTGTTCTTGGTTCTTTTCATGCTTCCTTTGTCTATCATTTTTTCTCGATATTGCTCGTGTGTGCTTGCCATGAGGTCCCTGGAATACCTATTTATGAAGTCACCCATGACGAGCAACTATCAACCTGGAAATCTATAAATCTACCACGTTTAAGCTTATTTTCAGTTTGTTCCTTTTTGGTGCACTCAAAAGGGTCAAAGGGGCTTCTGGGTGCATGAGCACACTTTGAAAGGTTGAAGGGACGAAGGGGAAAGGCTTCATGGCTTTGGCATGCACTGATGCAGTCAAGAGAGGGAGAAAATCAAGGCAAGGTGCATGGCACAAGTTCAAAGGTTGAAGGGGAAGGCTTCAAGCTTCCCAAGTGTCATGTGCACTCAAGTGAGAGAAAGAGGATGCATTCCTTCGAGTCAAAGGAGTACTCTAAAGGAGGGCGCATCTCTTTGGTATGAAGGAGGGCTCTCAAAGAGGGTGCATCTCTTCGGGTCGAAGGAGTGCACTCAAAGGAAACCAATGAGGGTGCATGGTGTAATTTTGAAGGCTGAAGGATGATGCTTTGTGCCTTTGAAGTGCACTCATGTGCCCAAGAGACCAAAGAGGACATGTCACAATTATGAAGGCTAAAGGATGATGCTTCATGCCTTTGAAGTGTGCTCATGCTCTCAAAGGGTCAAGACTGTGCATGGTGCATTGTGGAAGGATGAAGGGTGCATATTAAGGCCTTCAGGGTGCACTCATGCACTCAAGGAGGGCACATTCCTTCGGGTCAAAGGAGTGCTCCCAAGGAGGGCACATTCCTTCAAGTCGAAGGAGTGCACTCAAAGGAAGGCTTGGTTTTATGAAGGGCATAGTTTAGAGCAAGGAAGGGGATTCATGCTTTGGGAGTGTGCCCAAATTTCAAAGAGGGAGAAGGGTGCACTTTTGAACAATGAAGGGTCTCCCTTAAGGCTTCATAGTGTGTTCATGCACTCTTGGCCCTAATGAGCTTGTTTTACAATCAAAATTTGTCTGAGTCTGGATGATTGGTCAAGGGTGAGCAAGATGAGTTGCAGACATAAAATCATGTGTGACACATACTAAATCATAAAAAAAACATAGATAAGATTGATTAACAATGAATATACATCAGAACACCAATTTTTTCACTTCCCCAAGTCTAACCAGTGAAGTGTGTGTGACTATGACACAAAAGTGTTATTTTACGACAAAAACAATGTTAAGACCATGAAATGCATATAAGATGTTCTAGTCAATGCGACGACAATTGATAACATTCAAGAATAATTAAGACATATGAAACAAAAAAAAAGTGACACTTGATGACCAAGGAGACACTTGATATGGTAAACGAAGTAGGCTCCAAAATTTAGATGTAGTGAAATTTTGGAGGGTGTTGTAGAAATGACAACATGTTGGGATGGGGCCCCAAGGGGTAGAATTGAGTTAACTTAGTCATTTTTGTAAAATATGTAAAGTCTCCACAAAATGTGGATGTCGAGTGCACAGATAGATAGGAGTCAAAGTGGTCTTAGCCCCTTGTTTTTGGTTGGTTTTGAAGACTCGCCCATGAGCCGGGGGCCATGGTATTGTATTAGGAGAGCTATAAATAGTTGAGTCTTAGTGAGTCTTAAAGATAGCTTTGGATAGAGAAATGGGTACGTTGAATAGTTTTTGTTGTCTTGAGTAAGAGCTAAGGTAGGAAGGCTCTGCTTCTTGCGCTTAGGTAGAGGAAGGGAGGCTCTTGCAACTGAGCGCATATGAGGCTTAAGTAGCGTCCATAACTGAGTGCACGGACCCCTGCAACTGTGTGTGCAAGGAAGATATTCTCTAATATGTGAATGAAAGATCAATAAAGATAACTTTTTGAAGAATTACTGTGTATTTCCGCTAAATCAGTATATGCTATCTTTGACCAATTGAATGATACGTTTGATGAAATAATGATTGAATGCCACACAAATTCACCAAATCTATCTTAATAATGTATAAAATGAATTCTTAGCCACTTTCGCGAAGTTACATGCTATTTCTATTATGTTTTCTAATGAACTAAGTATATCTATGTGAACTCCAACCTAGGGTTGCTTGTTGATGCGCGAAAGTAGGTAGATTGACTGTTTAAGGTCCACAAAGACTGATCGTGGACCTTTGCAGAGGTCTGAAGGCAACCTTAACTTAGTTACAGTAATGAGCCCTATAAGTCTATCGATCTACGCGGAGGTAGATCTAAGGCGCTAGAAGACATCACACTAGTCTCTGGATGTAGAAACTTGGTTCTTGCATCGCCCAATAGTGCTTTGGGTGAGATTACAACCTGCGTTATGTGGGTTGTTGCCAAAAGGGCCAGCAATGTAGGGTTTTGTTGGTTGGTGCAACAAACTCCAAACCTAGGTTAGGACCCCCTAAGCCAACAAATGGTTTTGTTTCCAGGACACGGATCTGCTTAAAGAGGTTTGATGTCGCATCATTGGAATCTGACTAAGAAAAATATTGAAAAGTGGCTAGATCGGAAGATTCACGTATTTGTAGCTCATGAAAATAGGAATCCGCATCTATTGAAGGAGGATTCGTTGAATAGGTATCTGTATACAAAGGTACATGAAATTCTCTTTAGCACTTTTCTACTTGAATTATATGACTGGTTAGCTAAATTGGCAGACAGTCAAGGAAGGTGGAAGCTTGATAGTCCTATAGTGTGAACAAAAGAATTGGTGTAAATACTAGAGGCATTCAATAATAAGATCATGCGGGCTATCGATCAGTGGCTTGATTGAATTCTGGGAGAATTTGTTACTAAATTTGTAGTAGACACATCAGTTAGCTATAGCGAAATGGAATGAAAATTGTTCAAAGGTTTGCGGGGTAAGTACGTTAGGTCATTAAATACTTGGATTAAGATGACATTGTGTGAAAAGTGGATAATTCCATTACCTTGATGTTCGAAAATACGCGAAGTGGAAGATTCTTTAGTAATTGTGAAGAATCAGGACCAGAGTATAGCCCATTGATTGGACCTCCTTCAAGTGATGACGAAGGGGTGGTACAAACTATGCCGTAAAGTGCTCTTCAACTAATAACTCATGGTATTCCTAGAACACATCATCCATCCACTCCACCTCCAAGACATACACCTTCACCCACACCTCCACCTCCACCGCCACCATTCAACATGGCGAACACAATGAAGATGTTGATCTTCAAGGGCATAGAAACTGAACATCTAGAGCAGTTCTGGTTTATTGCGAACGTTGTATGGACAACGCAGAATATCACCGATTATAATATAAAGAAGGTGCAATTGGTTATTGTTACAGATCCATTTGGGCACATCAATCCCATCATCTAGATCAATGTTTTAGGGCTCATCAAACCCTAATTTATGTTGCTACATGCCCTAAACAAGTCACCCCTTTGAATTCCTCCTTCCCAGACAGTTTCATGACTTAAAGACATCTAGAAATAGCCTCTAGAGGGACCAACGCAAGTAAGCCCATGTAAGGGTGCACTGCAAAGCAGTTAAGTCCATGCCAGGGTACTCTGCAGAGAACTTAGGCTTCCTTTCACCTGTGTTGGGTGAGACTGAGGAAAATTCACATAGGGTTTGAGTAATATTCTTATCTTTTGGAGTCATCTAGAAGGTTCCCTCACTTATCAACTCTTATGAGATGGAAAATGGATGAGGAATGCATTAAGATGCATCCTATCCTCTCATCCCTTCCTACATGGAACTAATTCTAAGTATGGAAGGCCATTCAACTCCACCATTTATGACAAAAGCTCCTTCATCTTCATATAAATTAACCATTCATCTAAGTGATCAGGGGCTGGATTATGTTGAATTTTAAGGAGATAATGTTGCTATGAGATTTTGCTTTGAAGCAAGTACTGTAATGCCACAAATTTGTCATGCTTTTGATGTGATGTGGATGGGATCCAAGCTGGAGGAATGGCTTTGAATCAAACACAAATGGTTATAATTCCTTCTCTTATTAAATAAAGTGTTTGAAACTTTCTCCCATATGTTTGTATTGTTTTATAATGCTTATATGTGTGAAGTGTATCTGATTCCATTCACTTATATTCAATAGATTTTTTGCTTTGATCGATTCTTTGTTTTCTATTGTGTTTATAGGTACTTCTCAAGCGTATTTAGTACGGGAAGGAACAACAAGATTGATACAAAGGAGACGAGAGGAAAGCAAAACTACAAGTAGGTCTTCTCATCTTCTCATCTTATCTATTGCTTATAAGAAAAGACTAAAACACTTTAGACTGTTGCTCTGGATATGGCTACTTATCTAGGGAATTAGTATTTATCCGTAGATACCAAATTTTCCAAAACAAATTGGCGACTTTGCTGGGGAATATTTTCTTTCCTAGTAGCTTATCCACCTCCTAGGACATCCTTGTAGACCTTACTTGTGTTCATAGATTGTAATTCAGCTCTTTGCATTGAATTTTGGTCAAAATTTGAGGTTAGATGACTCTTGAGTGGCCTCTCAGGAATCAGCGCAGGCTTGGTCAGGGGATAGTGCTCTGCAGAGCACCCTTGAGTGAGAGACAATGCTCTACAGTGCAGTTAGGCCCTCTTTGACTTGCGCTGATCCACCTTAGGTCAAATTCCCACCTTTGGATTGAGTTTTTGCCAAATTTCTTCTGTTTGATTGCTTGCTGAATGATCAATGAATGTCATGTCTTAGAAAACAAGTTTTTTATCTCCTTGTCTAGCCCTACTTTGACTTGATTGATTAATGTTTCTTAAATGTTTTATTTGTCATTATCAGTCTATAGTCAAAGTTAGAATATAGTCGATTAATCTTTGTTCGAAAGAAAGTGTCATAAAAGTCTTCTTTTCCTTCGAAACAGAACTGTCGTAAAGTCTTAGTTCTTGTTAAAGGTTGATTGATTGTATGTGCATTAGTTTCCTTTTTGTTCATCATAACATTAAGGGAATCAAAAAGAAAAAATTGCATCGTTCATATTGTAGTTTGTGAATGCTTCAAAGGAATAGCTAGGGAAATTGCATTAGATGTGCTCTTTGCTCTATCCCTACTAGCTAAGGTTTTCATTGTTCAATTGAATGAAATAATGCTTATCATATTACTTGCATTTTAGGAATTGCAAAAATACATCACGTGGTGAACCTTGAAAGGAAAATTCTAAAGAAGATCAACTTAAAATTTATCTGAATTTACCTAATGGAGCATTGTCACCAAACGAAAAACATTTAGTGGTTCTAGGCTAGAGATGTGTTCCGACATCGTAAAACAAAGCAGTTGTCACTAACTTGTCTTCAATACATCCCGAGTGTGATACATCATTCCATGTACATGAGTATATCATAGCTTGTCCACATACCTTTGGGTATATAGGGCAGTGTTACAGTACGTAAAGTATATGGGAATTCTCTCACTGTGCAGTTTTGCATTAGACAACACTTATACGGATTGGGCCTCCACGTACTTTAGGGTATATATGGGAGGACAAAACTAGGTTGCTATCCATCCTTAGGCAACCCAGTCAGCCACCTTGTACACTGTGATACACCTAACACAACATTTGGGGAGATTTCCTGCCCATACTTCTCGGTTCGTCGAGAGGTATTATGCACTTCACAGTTGCTTGGCAAACCTTTTTCCTAGATCATCCCTGTTTGTTTTGTTATGTTACTTTGATTAAAATAAAATTAATTGATTGCAGATAACATCCTCCATGCTTACTCCTTAGTTGATCTTAGGTTGAAACATATGGTGATAAATCCAGAGTCCACTGATCAAGGAATTCCTTTTGATGGGAATCATAGTCCTTTTCCTCCTTTCGGAAATATTGGTGCTCCTTATATGGCTACATTGTCCCTTCTGGGGTTTACCATTGGCTTGCCAATATGGTTGTTTTCAACCTCCTTGGTTCAAAATGTCGTGATTTCTCCACAATAGAGTACACCTCCAACTAGACAAAATCAACCTCCAGTTGATACTAAAGTTGACCCTTTGCCTTCTTCCTCGGTTGTTTCTTCCTCCCCTTCTTCCTCTTCGCATGGTGAAAGTATTGGTACTAGTAACCAAGTGTCTAAGAAGAAGAAGAAAGGGAAGAAGAATAATAAGAAGCAAATTTAGCAGAGGGGCAACCAAGCAACCATTGCTTTGAATGCAACATCTGATGAGAAACCATCCATCAAGCCTCACAAAGTTTGATATCCATGCAAACTTTGTGTGGGAGACCATCTTCCTCGAAATTGTCTTGATATCCCTTAGATCTTAGAATAATGGTCTTCTCATTCACATCATGGTGTGCCATAAACTTTTGGAGATCATGCTGGTATCACACCATCAACTAGTGGTAGTAAAGTTCATGGAAAGAAGGGTAGAGTTAAGTTTCCTTATAGGTTATGTGAATGGAATCACCCAATTCACCTTTGTCCCCATCTAGATGAAGCCAAAAAAGTGTTGGATAACTATCCTACTTCAACGCAACGATTTCCATCTGGTTACAGGAAACTCTCCCTAAATCCTTCACTAGTTGATGAATTGAATGACCAAAATCAACAATCGGTCAAACCCACTCTCTTTGAAAGTGAATCTTATGAGTCTATACCTGACCCAAATCAACAGGTCGAGGTAACGGTTGACCTTATTTCACCTTCAGTTAATCGTACCTTTCTCGAAGAGAGTGAATATGATACCACTAAGGTTATTTTTGTTTCCTCAGATTCCAATAAGCTTGGGGGCAACCCTCCTGTTCCATCAAGGCAGGAGGAAAATCCTCCTATTCTCTTAACTCAAGGGGGTAATTCTTTCATTCTTATGGTACCCCCTCCAAGTAGTCTGGTCACTTCCTTTGATTGGAATCGACTGATAGGATGTCGTCTTCCTTCTTATGTGCCTTTCCAGATCATAGTACAGGTTTCGAATATGATTGTATTAGGCACTATTATAGATGAAGGTGCATATGTGAGTATCCTTTCCTCCACTGCTTGGCAAGCGCTCTGTTTGCTGCCGCTTGTTCCAGTTACCTAGAATTTGTTTGCTTTTAACAGAGGAACCAATCAACCATTATGGATCCTTCCTCAGTTGCCTATTACTTTGGGAGGAAAAATCGTTTATCTGAATGTGATGGTAGTCCCATGCACTTTAGATTACAATCTACTTCTTGGGTGATTTGTTTCCCGCATGAAGGTAGAATTGTCATCGTTGACCAGCTTTCATTTCCCGGTCCGAATATGGATTCTAGTCAACCATCTTCCCTTAGTGGTCCTTTTGTACCAATGGTATCATCCCCACCATGGGTTAATTATGTGGCAACCCGTTCCATGGCTACATCAACTAACGATCAATTCAGTGATGTTGTACATTATGTACTAGGGGCATTGGAACTAGATCTCTCCTTCCAGAGCATTGTTCTCCCATCTGATGGGAACCTCTTGGAAGTCATGACCTCTTATGAGTCATGAACAATCATATGAGGATAGTTCTTTTACTGTGTCAACCTCATTAAAAAATGAAACAGGTCCATGAGGATAGTTCTTTTACTGCGTCAACCTCATTAAAAAATGAAACCGGTCCCTAAGCATAGTTCCTTGTCTTGTGTCAAGCTCATTAAAATACAAAACAAGGTCCCCTGGAGAAAAGTTCCAAGTCGAGTCTTTGATTAGATCACGTAAAATCTTAGTCGAGTCTTTCACTTGATCTCGTATATGAACCTTCATTCCATCCACCTGAAAGCTGCAAGGAGTCTACTTAGGTGAATGTAATGAAGCTTGGGGGGCATGAAACTAATGGTGAAGTTAAGTTTCCCTGTAGGTTATGTGAAGGGAATCACCCCATTCACCTTTTTCCCTATCTAGATGATGCCAAAAAGGTGTTGGATAACCGTCCTACTTCACTGCAGTGACTTCCATCTAGTTACAGGAGACTCTCCCTTTCATCATGTTGGGGGCATGTAAACCAATTCAAGCATATTTTTTGTTTCAAGCTTATGTAAAAATGCAACTGAATCCAAGCATAGTTTTTCATTTCAAGCTTGTGTAAACATGAAACTAAGTCTAAGCACAGTTCCCTATGGTTCAATCTTGTGTAAAAATGAACCCATTTCCATTTTTAACCCTCGTGATTGCCATTCTATCAACCTCTTTCATCAGATGAGCCTTGGTAGTTTTCATCCCATTGCCACCATCCCTTTGGCCGATCATACACTTTCACTTGGTTGTTTTACCATTTTTTGAGGAACAATTGCAATGAGTGGTCTTATTAGCCAGCCTATTCACATAAATCAACATGTTTTGAGAAGTTCCAACATCACCGGAACCAGTTTCTATCCTAGACAGCACTCATTCCTCAAAGTGGAGTCATCTTTAAGCTCTTTTCAGACTCTTGAAATATGAAAATATTGCCGAGCGCTTGTCCTTTTCATCTCGTTAACGGATTGGAAATGACAAATACTCAATATAACTTTAACCCTTTTCCTGGCTGAGATAGATTACTTACGAAAAAGGAATACTTTGATCAAACATGGTCAATAGGTTCTCTCTTGTATTGTTTATGCTTTTTCAAGCTTGAGAGACAAATCTACGAAAAGGAACTTGTGGAGTTTTCTACAGATATAGACCCATGATTAGATGAGAGGATAGGATGCATCTTAACTCATTCCTCATTCATTTTCGAGCTCATAGGAGTTGATAAGTGAGGAACCTTCTAGATGACTCCAAAATATAAGAATATTCCCCAAACCCTATCTGAATTTCACTCAATATTGCCCAACGCACGTGAAAGGAAGCCTAAGTGCTCTATAGAGCACCCTGGCATGGACTTAACTGCTCTACAGCGCACCCTTACATGGGCCTACCTGCGCTGGTCCCTCTAGAGGCTATTTCTAGATGTATTCAAGTCATGAAACTATATGGGAAGGAGGCATTCATGACTAGAACTAATTCTAAGTATGGAAGGCCATTCAATACCACCATTTATGACAAAACCTCCTTCATCTTCCTATAAATTGACCACTCATCTAAGTGATCAAGCGCTGGTTTATGTTGAATTGTAAGGAGATAATGTTGCTATGAGATTTGGCTTTGGAACAAGAATTGTAATGCCACAAGTTTGTCATGCTTTTGATGTGATGTGGATGAGATCCAAGCTGGAGGAATGGCTTTGAATCCAACACAAATGGTTATAATTCCTTCTTCTATTCAATAAAGTGTTTGAACCTTTTGCCTATATGTTTGTATTGTTTTATAATGCTTATATGTGTGAAATGTATCTGATTCCATTCACTTATATTCAATAGATCTTTTTATTTGATCGATTCTTTGTTTTTTGTTGTGTTTACAAGTACTTCTCAAGCGTATTAAGTACGAGAAGGAGCGACAGGATTGATACAAAGGAGACAAGAGGAAAGCGGAACTACAAGTACGTCTTCTCATCTTCTCATCTTATCTATTGCTTATAGGAAAAGACTAAAACACTTTAAACTGTTGTTCTAGATATGGCTACTTATCTAGGGAATTAATATTTATCCGTAGATATCAAATTCTCCAAAAAAGTTACCACCTTACAGGATCGTGCACTAACCTAGTACATTAAGTATTGTGCTGAAATTCCTGATGAATCATTAGCAGAGACTCAGACAACTTTGAACAAAGAATTTAGTAAGCCTAAATATGAGGTGCAATCAGTTATAAAATTTAAAGAGATCCTAATTAGAGTCAAGGATACACCTTGGGACTTTGATCAGAGGTTGAAGTGCTAGATCAGACAGGCTAACATGAAAATATTAGATAGCCAGCATTGGACTAGTTTATCACATCACTTTTGCCACGTTTAAGAATTGTTGTGTCACAACAAAATATAGAAACGCAGGAAGAAGCCTTGGAGATTGCGATGAGGATACATGGATCACCTATTAAAGAGATGAACCTAGGGGTACAACAGATCCACTCGAAGTTAGTGAGCCTACACCTAGAACTATAGAGTTTGTAGAAATAAAAGGAGACTAAGGCAGAGGTGCAACAGAGGTTTGGTGTTTGAAGTGCAAGGGTCAGGGGCATGATAAATATCATTGTCCAGCATACGTGAACTATCTTATAGGGGGAGGGCCAACCCCCTTGAAGCTAGAGGCGCTAGTCGGGCCAAGCACGGGAGCTGCGCTATGGTGTGCCATTTGTCAAGTCACTGGGCAACATGCGACATATAACTGCTACTTACTTCAGAATTTTGTTCAGATGCCCCAACAACTGTTTTGTAATTATATAAATCTGTGGGCCATGATGAGCACCAATGTCGAAGCTATGAGCTGATAATCGAAAGAAACCCTACTTACCGTATGCAAGTAGAAACTAGAACTCTAGATCAAGCTGTAGGAGGAGTGCGTGGGGGTTTTCAAGGTCGAGGATGAGGATGAGGACGAGGACCTCGTAGAGGTCATGGTCAGATTATCTGCTACAACTTCATACAGCTGGGGCACTTCGCTTGAGATTGCCTGAATCCTGTGCACCCTTCGTGTAAATAGTGTAGACAATTTGACCATGCCATAGAAGATTGTCCGGTGCTAATAGCTAAAATGAAAGAGAAGAAAACACAACCTCAACAGCCTACACAAAATTTACAAATGATGAGGGTTGAGCCCTACAAATAGGATCAAAGCATTAATATTGTACTATGAAGCGGTATGACGACTGGCACAGATAAGGGTAAGCAACCTGAAGAAGACAGATGGGTCTGCAAAGCCCCTAAGAAAGAAGCTGCCTTTGACCTTAATTACGCTAAGGAAAAATTCATGGAAGAAAAGCAGAGCTTCCTTGAGGCCTCCACCTCAGGAAGCTAGGACAAGACACCAGAGACTAGTGCAACACAAGAGGTTTATCCTTTTGTACTCACTACATTTTTGGAGACCTATATGACATTATTGCACGACAGAAATGTTGTGGAAGGATTATAGGACTTAATAGACAAGTTTGCCAATAAGGAAAAGAATCCTTTGGAGCAGCGCACAGTTAGAAATATCAGTAAGCATAAGTCACAAACAGGACGTGAGATGCAACTAACAACACAGGTATGCGATTATGAAATGGATTAGGTCATTCTGGATCTGGGGTCCGATGCGAATGTTCTACCGAAACATACATGGGAAAGAATGGGGAGACTTGGGCTGTAGTGGTCTCCAATTCAGCTCAAGATGGTGAACCAATAGAAAATCATCCCCATGGGACGATTATATGCCATAACGGTTGATATTGAAGGTGCAAGTGCATTAGTAGACTTTGAAGTTATCGAAACTGTTGATGACAGTAATCCCTACCCCGTGCTCCTAGGAATTGACTGGGCTATTGATATGAATGGGGTCATTAATTTGAAGAAGAGGACAATTTCATTTGAAAGGAAGTCGTTAAGGGTTATAGTGCCACTAGATCCTACGGAAGGGGCACGCTATACTGAACCAGTCCATGATTACGTAGAATGTGACGATGAGATGGATCAAATCTACAAGATAACATTGCAAGATCATGGTTGGATCAATCCAATGATGGATGGAAGGATTGCATGGGACCAGGAGAGTTCCTGCACTTTTTACTCAGATGAAGAATTAGAACATTGGCAAAACCGCTTACATGAAGTATCTACATTGCGATGAAATATGATGAAGAAGTCACTACGTTGTGTTTTGTCGGAGGTAAGAAAGTTACCTTACTATGATGGTTTGAATGACGTGGATATGTTTCTAGATGAATTTGAGCGTGAATTCCCTGAAGACCACCATTTTCAAGCATTGGAGTTGGCACTGCGTGCTACGCCCACACGATGGTGGGGTACACATAAGGATAGTTTTGCTGGATGGCAAGATTACAGGAGAATGATGAAGTTACGATTTGGGCATGCTAATACAAGAACGACTGAGAAGTATAATGGGAAGGATGATCCACACAATCACCTAGCAAAGTGGAATAAGGTGTGGGGGACAAAACCACAGCCTAAATGGGTACATAACTTTTGTCATACCTTGGATACATTCCCCCTGAACTGGTACCTCAAAATAGAGCTTCGCCACGACACTACGGAATGGGATGTGTTGAATGAAGGATTCTTATTGACCTTCAACTTCAAGGATAGATTTGCAAGCATCGATGAAGCATTTTAAGAAATTAAAGTGGTTATCTTCAAGAATCGAAGGAACCTATGGAATGGACCCAACCAAATTGGAGCACCCAACTTCGCCACACATTGGAATGCTATAATGTGATTGCTTAAGAGGAGGAAGAAGACCCAAGAAATATCAATATTCCGGAGACATAAGGGCATCATGAAGTAAAAGGCCTTAAGTAGAAAACCCAAACATCTCCGCACCTTTAAAAACAAGAGAAGTAAACATTGGTACTGAAGAAGAACCGAAGTTCGCGAATATTGGAGACTGTTGGGATGATGCTACAGTAGAAAAAGTTGTTGAATTACTTCACAAATACCAGGATCACTTCCCCACTAATTTTTTGGATTTAAAGGGCATACTTGGTCATTTGGGTGTTATGAGGATCACATTGAAGTAGGACATGAATCCTGTCAAACAAAGGCCTTACCGCCTTAATCCAAAGTATAAGGAAAAGGTTCTCCAAGAGTTGGATAAAATTTTGGAGTTATAAAGTATAGAACCTGTTGAAGAATCTGATTGGGTGAGACCGATAGTAGTCCAAGAGAAGAAACAAAAGGGAAAAATAAGGATCTATGTAGATCTGTGGAAGCTTAATGATGCATGTGTTCATGATCCATTTCTAACGTTGTTTATAGATGACTTGTTAGACAATGTTGTAGGGCAGGAGGCCTATTCCTTTATTGACAGTTTTCTGGGTATCATCAAATTAAGATCGCCCCAGAGGACAGAAGCTAAACCACCTTTGCGACAGAGTGGAGGTGCTTTCAGTACACTGTTATGCTGTTTGGATTGAAGAACACGCCTGCAATATTTTCCTGCGTAGTCATAGCAACTTCACATAATTCATTCATAAGTTTTTTGAAGTATACTTTGATGACTAGACTATATTTGGCTTGGTGAAGTGCCATGTCACAAGTCTGCGCCTTATGTTGGATACATGCCGATGATACCAGATAGCCCTGAATTTGTAAAAATGTATATTCTGTGTTGCTTTTGGGATCTTGATGGGTCATGTCGTGTGTAAAAAATGATTGATGGTGGACCCTACAAATATTGCAGTAATTATGAACTTGGAGGCCCCTAGGAACATCAAGCAGCTGCGCGCGATGCTCAAACATTCGGGATACTATAGAACATTCATTAAATCCTATGCTCAAATTACCCCGTCCATGGAAAACATGTTAAAGAAGTATGCGACATTCTGTTGGGATGAAGAATGTGAATGCAACTTGGATGTGTTAAAGGAAATGATGGTGACTGCACCAATCTTGGTATTCCCCGATTGGAAAAAAGAGTTTCATGTACATGTGAATGCTTCTTGCATTGCATTGGATGAAGTACTAACATAGACAGGCGAAGGAGAACTAGACCATCACATAGCCTCTGCAAGTAGGAAGTCATCCAAGGATGAGAAAAATTATTCAACAACAGAGGGCGAAGGGTTGGCCATGGTCTACGTGATGCAAAAATTCAGGCATTATCTGTTAGGAAGACATTTCAATATGTATACAAATCATTCTGCTTTAAAGTACATGGTCAACAAGCCTATGTTGGGGGGAAATATTTGTAGGTGGTTGTTATTATTTCAAGAGTATGATTTTGAAGTAATTGTGAAGCTGGGGAAGTTGAATGCTGGACCTGACCATCTATCGAGAATTGAAATAGGCGAAGAACCCCGTAATTTGGAGGAAGGATTGCTCGATGCATAGCTCTTTACGGTACGTGTAACTGATGACCATTTGTCTGAAATTATTCACTTCTTAACTACAGGGATGGTGCCTGAAGGATATATAAATCAACAGAAGAAGGAAGTAGCAGTTCGTGAAACCAACTTTTCAGTCATCCTGGGACATTTGTACAAAATGGGGGCAGATGAAATTTTGCGGAGATATGTGTTGGATTTTGAGCATGCTTGTATTCTCGCTTAAGCTCATGGGGGAGCGGCAGGAGGCCATTATCTGGGGAAAGCAACCACCTAGAATATTTTGCACGCATGATTACGGTGGCCAACATTGTACAAGGACTCCAAAGCATACTGTAAGGCATGTGACACATGTCAAAGGATTGGCAGACCATCACGAAAGGACGAACTACCACTACATCCTCAGGTCTATTTACATGCATTTGAGAAATGGGCGATCAAATTTATTGGGAAAAGTTAGACACCTGGAAAGAAAAAGGGCGCGCGCTACATTATCACTGCGATAGAGTATTTGACCTGATGGGAGGAAGCACAACCGATTAAGGATTGTACGCGACAACGACATAAAAATTCTTGTTTGAACACGTCTTAACAAGGTTTGAATGCCTGAAAGTTTTGATGGGTGATAGGGGAATGCACTTTCTGAATGAAACAATTAGCACATTGAAAGATGAATTCTAGGTCTACCATCAGAAGAGTACACCATATCACTCGCAAACAAATGGGACTTTTGAAGATTTTAACAAAATATTGGAGAACGTGTTGAAAAAGGTATCTAACATACAATGGAATGATTGGGATGTGAAAATACCTGCAATGTTATGGGCCTATAAGACAACTTTTAAGAAGCTGATAGGATAAACGCCATTCAGATTGGTTTATGGGGTCAAAGCGGTGATGCCCATGGAGTACATTGTGCCTAACCTACACATAGCGGGTTTGACAGATATGGTGAATTGTAAGGCTTTGGAGGAATGGATCGTGTAACTAATGGAGTTAGAGGAAGATCGATTTTTGGTAGGATTCCACCAACAAGTTAAAAAGGAATGCGAAAAGGCATGGCATGATCGCTATATCAAGCTTCACACATTCAAGGTAAATGATCTTGTGTTGTTATATGATAGTAAGTTCACTAAATTTCTGGGTAAGTTCTAGATGCATTAGTTAGGACCATATATTGTCAAGGAAATTACAGACAATGGCATAGTTCAACTCACGAAGCTGAACGGAGATTCATTCCCGAGAAGAGTGAATGGGATCAGGCTGGATCTGTATACGAGGAATCATGCGCAATGACTATATGGCAGCAAGAAAATATTAGTGCTCCAGGTAGTTGCAAGGGAGTGCGAGACTATAAACTAACTGCCCAATTTGGAGGACAAGGCAGTGAGCTGGCTGCACAAGAATTGATGAGGATGCACCAGTTGAAGCTGCACTCCGGATGCTGCACCATGGAGGAGGGTGCCCTGCAGCCCAGTAGGAAAATGACCATTGGAGTTACTATTCATGATTTGATGGCTAAAAAGTGGTTAGGAGGAGCGGGGAGGCGATAATTAGGTCTAAATCTTTGAAGATTTTCTTCCAAAGTAGCATTTATTATCATAATTTGGGGGGAATGGTTAGATTTGAATTCATATCCCCATATAAATTATGCGTGCTGGTCCAACAGAAAACACTTTTCATTCTGAGAGTTGTTGGTGCATTTTGCTGTGTAAAGCATATGAATCACGAGTTCTTGGAAGAATTTGTGATGTGCCCCTCATTTGCAAAATATTTTGTAGTAGCTCGAGAGTGTTTCATTGAGAGGATGACTGGTAATAACCTTGTCGAATCCATCAGTTCCGAAGTAGTTGTGTCTGACGCACCAGATCTCGAAGTATCTAGAATGGAGGTTATGCCTGTTGTGCCCATGATGCCGAGGTTACCTAGGCCGAAACAAACTGTGACAAAAGAAAAGTAGCCCGCCATGAATGAAAAGAAATCCACTGCAAAAGAAAAATATAAGAATCCAGTGCTGGTACGCATGTCACCAAGGAAGCATACATAGGAGCAGCCAAAGGAGAAAAATGATAAGAAACTGGAAAAAGTGGTGGATTTAGAAGAATAAAAGTACCCAAGGTATCGAAGAAGTCGATGCTGAGGGAATCGAGCCTATCTCTATGCTGCATGAGTACATCCCTCCATAGAAGGGAAAGACTAAAATGACCAAGGATCCCGATTCGGGAAAATTTGGGGTATCCACTCCCCTACTACTCAAACAGGTCACATTTGAAGGACCTAAGCTTGTGCACATCTCGTTGTTGAAAATGGAGGACTGGACCTCGCAGATCATGAAAAATTTCTGCATCTGGCGACCCACAAGTATATGACGAAGATATACTATGATGAAACAAGAGTTACACAGTTAGAACCCATGATGTGGATCCGCGATGTTGAGTAGTCGGGGTTGCTGAACATGCTTTTAGTACTGCATTATCACCACTCACCTATCAATACGGTTTGCTTATGGCAACTCCTCGTGCTGGTGCACGATGGGATTCAGTGGTTGGGGCCACCTATTCCAATAACTGATATGTTGATCCATAGGATAACGAAGTTACCCTACAAAGGAGCAAACCCTACCAAGGAGTTTGGAGGGAAAACCAAGGAAAAGAAGCTTGCTCATAAGATGAAGAAGGAATATGGTCTTGTGAAAAAGTCGCGAGGCTACTCTATCATGTCAATTCAAGACTAGGCAGTCTAGTTCACTACCAAGATCCTCACAGTAAATATTATGAGGAAGTGACATGTGAATGAAGTTCCGACACCAGTAGTATCACTTACTACACATTGCGCGAAGGGCATGCAATATAATTGGTCCAAGTATCTCTGCCAAGAGTTCCTTGTGAAATGTAGAGAAGCCCAAAAAGAAAGCAATCCATTTCATTATGCTTTTATCCATTGTGTTAGTTGTGTGGAGTTTGCCGAAGGACAACCAATTTCCTTCACACAAGAATGATGTGCCCGAGGCAATGCTGTTCGCCTCGCTCTGGTCTACGAAGGATGAGGCACGCATCAAGGAAACAAAGATTTTATGGGTTCTAATGGAGATGGACCTTCAAATGGTGATCAATCAGTGGCCAAGGTTGTCCCCAACCTTGTTTGGGCAATTAAAAGCCTACGCGGAGTTTAAGGATGATTTTCACAACATCTCAATCCACACGCGAAAGGACCCAGAAGGAACTTGGCATGTGTTGCCTTATTTAGTGTCCAAGATGGATGTGCAGGAAGTTATAAGGTATTGGCCATTGGAGTGGCGTGAACCTACAACGTTGGAGATGGGAACAGGCAAAGCCGCATAATTATCTGCTGTAAAGAAGTAGAAGGATGCCGCTCAAAGCTGCCACAAATTAGCTAAACAAAAGAAAAAGGAGGCGGCTAAGGAAGCTTAGAGAAGGCCCATATGGAGGAAGAGAGCGCTACTAAAGAGTAGGCAGACAAAGAATGGCAGGATGATGAAGCAAGTGAGATGTCTGCTTCACATCATACAAATGAGTAAGAGCTCTCCTAGTAAGGAGGAGGTGACAGTGAAGAGAAGAGCACTCCTTTTATCCTGAAGAAGAGCAAACAAGAAAAGATGGGAAACCAGTGGAAGAAGCATAAGTCTGATAAGAAGACACATATTAATCCCATGGTACTGACAGATGGCGATTCTGATGAGATCGGTGACAAGATATGAGACACAACAATAGAAGTGCACATGCAGACGCTAGGTACCCTCCAGAAGGATCTGCACGAGTTGCAGATCCAGGAAAACTAGATTCAGGTGAGTGTTGGACAGGTGAGCAGAGTGCAAGCAACCCTGTACAGGGAAGTGGCACAGTAATAGAGATTGAACGGAATCTAGATCTCTGAGTCATTGCTCTACCAGAGGGATCTGTTCATGTGGAATCAGATGAGGACTGCGCTGTGCTCAAAACAGTGAAGGATATGGGATTGAACCTTGCCATGCTACGGCTCTAAACCATTCATGTGTTGCATCAGGGGGTCTCAGTTGAGTTTAATATCAGAGAACATTGCGCACTCACTGTCGTCAGTGAGTTTAAAGTCAACAACGAGCAACTTTTCGCAGAAAAAACTTAGGCGCTGAAGGAACAGGAGGAATTGCATACACAACGCTAGAACTTGGTAACAACAATTGAGCAGGCCTGCAAGTCAGTGCCTAAGTTGAATATTCTAGAGGATGGACTCATCCAAAGTGAGGAAATTGGTTGTTGCAGTGCGTGCATCAAAGGAGAAAATCGATAAGGTGGCTTTCGATTTTCGAATGAAAATAGCTGAGCTGCAGTTGAAGTTGTAGCCAACCACACTTCCAGAAATTTGGGAAAAAAGAGGCGTCGCTATCAAGGAGTTGATGGGTCAACTATATGTTGCAGTTCAGGGTTGTGACCAACTATTCACTAAGGTAATGGGGTTGTGCGATACACTGCAGGAGGATCCTACATTGCAACAATTAAACACAGAGATCAGGGAAGCGCAACAACAATATGATGAGATCAGTACAATGACGCAGACGTTGGCGCCAGTCCAGTGCTTGGCGTGCTTGCAGGAAGTTAAGGAAAAGTTGATACAAATCCAGGAGTTGCAGAAAAAGCAGTCCTTGCTACAAGGCTGGCTCAAGCCCTGGACAGAGGAAGCCAACCAACTGTCACAGAACATTCATGAGAAGCTGAAGGCCATGCATCAAACCCAGAGTACTACGCAACTTGCAGTAGAAGGGCCAATCATCGAGAAATTGGTCTAGGAGGTATAGCAAGTAGCAAAACAGAGTACGGCGGAGCTTCAGACATTGACCAAGGCATTCAACGATTTCCGCCAGAAAGTGGAACAACCAGTCGAGTGACTCGATGGCGAGTCACAGTCTTTGTATTGGGGGCTCGTTGGGATGGGGTCCCTAAAGGTAGAATTGAGTTAACTTAGTAATTTTTGTAAAATATGTGAAGTCTCTGTGAAATGTGGACGTAGGGCACGCAGATAGATAGGAGCGAAAGGGGTCTTAGCCCCTTTTTTTTGTCAGTTTGAAGACTCACCCATGAGCCAGGAACCATGGTATTGTATTACGAAAACAATAAATAATTGAGTCTTAGCGAGTCTTAGAGATAACTTTGGATAGAAAATTGGGTACGTTGAAAAGTTTTTGTTGTCTTGAGCAAGAGCTAAGGCAGGAAGGCTCTGCTTCCTGCGCTTAGGTAGAGGAAGGGAGGATCCTGCAGATGAGTGCATAGGAGGCTCGAGTAGAGTCTGTAGCTAAGTGCACGGACCCCTGCAGTTGCGTGCGCATGGTAGAGAGTCTATAATCTGTGAATGAAATATCAATAAAGACAATTTTTTGAAGAATTACTTTGTATTTCTATTAAATTAGTATATGTTATCTTTGACCAATTGAATGATACATTTTATGAAATAATAACTTAATTCTATTGGAATTCACTGAATCTGTCTTAGTAATGTATGAAATGAATGCTTAGCCACTTCTGTGAAGTTACAAGCTATTTCTCTTATGTTTTCTAACGAACTAAGTAGATCTACATGAACTTCGATCTAGGGTTTATTGTTGATGCGCGAAAGTAAATAGATCGACTGTTCAAGGTCCGCAAAGACTGATCATGGACCTTCATGGAGGTCTGAAAGCAGCCTTAACTTAGTTACAGTAACGAGCCCTAGAAGTCTATCGATCTATGCGGAGGCATATCTAAGGCACTGGAAGACATCACACTAGTCTCTGGATGCAAAAACTTGGTTCTTGCATCCCCCAATACTGCTTCGGGTGAGACTGCAACCTGCGTTGCACGGGTTGTTGTCGAAAGGGCTAGCGGTGTAGGGTTATGTTGGTTGGCACAATTGACTCTGAACTTGGGTTAGGGTCCCCTAAGCCAACACAACACTTGGCGTCACACTAGGCGGACTTCAGCTTCTCCTCCTGGGAATAGATTTCAGTTAAGTGTAAAACCTTCAAGAAGTATTTATTACCTCAAGTTTTCCCTTTCAACTCGATTTTATACATAACATCTCATTTTCTCTACTTGGTCGAAACACATACAAAATATACACTACATCACAATTGTTCCAATCCAAGTAAGGGTAATGTGCATGATGAGTTTATGATATTAAGAGTATTGAGTTTTCATCTCTGGTGTTGCTCGAATACCAAAAGGCTTGAAAATTACCCCAACAGAGTCACTTCAGGAGCAGAAACATTGCTTCGCTGCCAGAGAGCGTAGATAGTACCTCGACGAAGTCACTTTCTTCACCTCCCTGTGCACGAAGCCTTTCTCTTCTTTCACCCTTTTTTTATTTATTTAATACAATTATGCATCGAAACTTATTATTTTCAATGGGAAGAAGAGGGATCTCGAATTATTGAGATTAAGGGAGGTTGCTCCTTCAAAGAAGTATGTTAAGACCTTTCATATTTATTTTCTGATTTTCCCCTTATCCTTTCTCTGCTAGATTGGAAAAACATTAACACACATGTATATTTACACC
Organism: Pinus taeda; assembly: GCA_000404065.3. Classification (NCBI taxonomy): domain Eukaryota; kingdom Viridiplantae; phylum Streptophyta; class Pinopsida; order Pinales; family Pinaceae; genus Pinus; species Pinus taeda. The sequence continues at coordinate 2,557 of APFE030768962.1, read as the reverse complement.
AATTTGAGTAGTTTAGACACTATCATAGGCAGGGATCTAATAGGATCCCTGGAGGTTCTCCTCTTGGACAAATAGTATTTTCCATCTGGACTTAGCTCAACCTAGGGAATTTTACCAAACAAAGAAGGAGAACAATAGAAATCCAAGTGTTTTGGTTGTCACACTTCTCTTTTGTTTCACGACAAAGTCCCTTTTGAGCCATGCACTTTTTCACACAAGTTCTTATTAAGAAAATAAGAAATAAAAGACATACAAAACCCAAATCAGAAAAGGAGACAAAGAAAATTGAGACTAAACCGAAAAGAATCATGTAAGACAAAAATACGAAAACAAAACATATGGAAAGACTAGATGGAGATCAAGAAAGAAGGTGGATGCGAGGCAAAGGAAAATAAATGCAGCTAAGCCTACTCCTAACCTAACTAGCTAGAAGGTCAGGGTTGTGATAAAGGAAAGTGTTCCCTCTGTGGACAGAGGCGACCCCTCTAGCCCTAGAGTGGGTCTAGTCACAACAAATACAAAACAACAATCGATTCCCTTAAATAGTCATCATTAGAGGCCTACCTCAAACCGATGGTTGATAAAGTTTCTGTTGCGCTGCTCCAGCTTCCGTTTCTTTCTCCTCAGTGAGCAATCAACCTGAAACACCACAGGAAAACAACAAAGCATGTAACCAAGAACAACAATGATCCATTTTCTTATAAATTCAAGAAATCATAAGCTATCAAGTAAATTGTGCACAAGATATAGGAAATCATCATTGATTGTATTAAAATGAATCAAGAGCAAAGCTTACAACCAAGTCTTGGCATCGCAAGCCTTCTCAGAGGGTCCAACCAGTATGTTTCTTCAAGCATTCACTCTCAAGAATGGGTCTCCCAAATAGATGATATCTCTCTCTCACTCACAAGCTCTAATACAAGGTTAAGGCACTCCACAACCTCTTACCAAACTATTAGCAATCCCACACTTGTCACACTCACACCAAAGCTATCTACTTAGTTTCAAACCAAACTAAGCTCCCTCTCCCTTGTGTCAAGGGAGAGGGAGAGGGAGCTTAGTGTCAAGGGAGGTTGCACAAGAGGCGAAACCATCATCCCAGAGGAGGAAAAGTGACCCAAATTGACCCAACAACCAGCTCTAGAAACACCCAGAAGGCCAACTGTTTGAACAAATTCGCCAAATCTGGATCGTCACAGATTACGAACTACGGATCAACGACAATATCGCAAGGGAGCAATGCTTTTGGACCAGTCATCACAACAAGAAATCAGAAGACTTGTGCTGAGCCCTAAAATTGGATTGTCGCAGGAAACAGGTGTACACCTACGACGGTGTTGCGACGATACTGTTCATGACAAGGAATCGTCGCAGATTTTAAGGGATTACTAGCGACGATGCAAAAACTTAGGAAAACAGGGTCAATCTTCAACATTAGAGAGCACCTGCTTAATCTTCTTGCATAAGTGGGAAGATATGGATATATTTATCTGATGTATGACACAGGACATATTTATCTGATGTATGACACAACAGAGGGTCTGACATGAGGTCAATGATAAATTACTATGTAACAAGGGTAAAGTGTAATGATATTTCCAATGAAGTTAGCATAATTTCTCACAACCTGTAATCACAAAGATACAAGCAATGAAAACCAATGTATGATAATGTGTATCAAAAAAGATAAAAAATTTAATATCTTTCACAACAAATAGAAGGTATTTCCTAAAGAAAGAAATATGTGTTATACCACCTAACTTTACCCAACCTACCACCTTACCTTTTCGATAAGAACAAAAATCATACAAACCTCTACAAATCCTTGTGAAAGCACCTACACTTATATTGTCTTCCCTAAAAAACATCAAGAGAAATCGAAACTTGTTTCTAGAAAATGGGATTGCTAAGTAATATGCCTCCAACTGATTAAAGATTGGATCATGAAAGTGAAAAACATCCTCTTAAGAAAACTAAAATCCTTGAAAATATAATTTCTCAATTAATGGCATGGAATCATCACAAGAATCTTGTGGGCGGAATATGTTAGGGTCCCACCCTAACCCCCTTATTTATGTAATGAGATCGAGTCATAGTTATAGTTAAGTAAAGAGTCAATAAAGCCCATATTAATAACTATAAGTGGTTAACCGGCATTTAATCACGGGACCACAGTTAGTTGCAAATGGGCCATGGTATTAGAGAGTTGGTATTAATAAGAACCATGGTATTGCCCCATGGTAATGCATGTATGAATCCTATATAAAGGATAGAGACTCCCTGCGAGGAGCATCGTGTCTTATTTTGTAATTGAGCTCTGCTCTATTGGAGGTTGCCCCCTCGAAGAGGCAAGTGAACATGGCTTTCTGAATAATAAAGTACTTGCTGTTATTTCTCACTGTTCTATGTTCTGGGTATATTTATTTGCATATTTGGTATGTTAGCGCTTGAAATTTCACCTCAGGCTGAGAAAGGCAAACCTCAAGGCAACATCAAACCATTTAGCCTCGTAGCTAGCCCTACGGGGCAGGAGAAGGCTCTCTACCGGTCATCTCGT
>APFE030768947.1:5396-46328 GCA_000404065.3 Pinus taeda | reverse complement strand
GTAGTCTCGGTTTTGAGATCCAGTGGGAAATCTCTGTGTATATGTGTTTTATGTGTTATGCTCTCACATTTTTATTTTTCCTGTGATTTAGAATTCGTATGCAGGTAATTTCTGTACGGGGTTAAAACCTATAGTTCCCACACACTTCTGCTAGCATTCCATGATGGCCTCAATCAACAATAGTTTTAAGTCTCTTCCCTTTAGGCTTCACGCCAAACCAAATCACACTTCTCCCTCACAAAACTAGATAGCTACAACTAGTAATAACTTGTTGTCTACTCCAAACCAACATAGCATTAGCACACCAATATCAACTCTAGCTTGTGCTTGGGAAGAAGGGAGGTTTATATAGGATGAATGGATGGGAGATGGATCCTCTTCTCATGGGAGAAGGGCTTATCCCTTGAGGTAGTCCCATCATTATAGGGGAAAGGAGCCCAAATTGACATCATCGACCCCATTCGGCCAAACCATTTACCACACTTCTGTTACAAAGCTTTTAGAGCTGGAAGCTTCGGCTCTTAATTTAAAAAACTTTCCATAATAGGACCGACGCGACTGAAGAGGAATTTATGTTGGAGATGACGATTACTGGTGTTTTTCGTAAGGGTTTAGGGTAAAAACCTAGGTTTTTACTACAGCTCTTTGCAGACAACTGAAGCAGTGTACCCGTCTACCGACAATATTTCCCGTCGTTTCCGTTTCACATCGTCCGTCGCTTTCCGCTGTCGGTGATTGCTTGCAACATGGGGGATACGATGGAAGTAGAGGAGCTTGATTTTTCTGAGGATCCCTATCCGGACCGTGTCATTTTCGGGAATCCTAGCTTCACTTCGCTGGCACCTGGCCCTAACCTACTGTCCGACCCTACTCTGCCTATTTTGTTGCCTCTGGTTTCCTTACATGGGCACTGTTATGCTCCTCTACACATCAGGTCGCTCCCTATATAATCCCCTGCCTTGGATTGCCCTCCATTATCACCTGGAACTCTGCACATTTTGACCGCGAATACACCTCCATCGCCCTCATTCGATCCTCATCCTTCCATATCGGCTTTTTTCACCACGCCACCTGTAGACATCCATACCTCCGTGGCACCAAACCCTCCCTCATCTGCTCACATGTCGTCGGGCTGTTTCGAGACCCCTACGGTCAGGGTAAAGTCTGCAAAAAATATCCCTTTGGAGGGTTCCCCTGATACATTGGTGGATCACCCATCTGCACCTCGCACAGGTAAGAGAAAGACCAAGTGTCTGAAGGTGACCTCCAAGGATATCACTATTTGGTTTAGCGAGACCTCTGCAATTGGGGAAGATACATATATGGCTAGCACGGTGCTTGTTGGGCATGTTCGTGGTAGAGCTTATTTGGCTACCAGACTAACCCTATGGGTCAAGGAGATATGGGGTGGATTGCTAAAGGAACTGCCTGAGGTACAGGTCCTTCCCAGGGGGTGGTTTGCTCTTCATTTTGCAAAGGAAAATTATACGGATTTGGTTCTCGCTAAGTATTGGCACATCGAGATGGCACTGGTCCTTCTTAAGCGATGGAGTCCCTTGTTCAACCCTGAGAGAGAGAAAATTGGGGTTGGACCCCTCTGGGTGCGCTTGTCGGGGCTCCCTTTACAGTACTGGTGCGAGGAGGTCTTCATCAGAATTGGGAATGCACTTGGTACCTATCTGGACCATGATCGAACATTTGTACAATCAAAGAATAGAACCCTCGCTCGTATTCTGGTCCACTTGGACACTCGTGAGGGTTTGGAGGAGAAGATTACATTACAATGGGGGAAGTTTACCAGGGTCCAGATCCTGGACTATGAAGGGGTTCCTTTCCACTGTCGGTGATGCCACAGTGTGGGACACAGTTTCAAATATTTCCCCCTCAATAAAAAATCAGAGGACAACCCAAAAGCATCCCCTGTACCTTCCAGGATTGACTTGCCGGTCATTCTGCGTTGTCCTGCTTCGGGTCCTACTCCTTCGGCAAGCAATCCCCTTCCAAAGACGGTGGATGATGTGCACAGATCGATCTCGCTGCCGCTCTCCAGGTCTCGGACAACTGCTGAAGCCGCAAAAGCTTCGGGTACTCCTCTGACCTCTCTTACCTCTTCTGTTGCTTTTTGCTCATCTTTTGTTGCATCTACCATTTATACATCTGTGGCACATTGCACTATGTCATCTCCTCCCTCAATTGCCACTACTGCTCCCTCATTGCATTCGCTTACCACATCCTCCACCTCTCCATCTTCCTCCAGGGTATCATCATCTCATCACTATAATCTTTGCTCCCGTACCCTATCTAGTAGTACTCCGGTTCAACATGACGGACTGGGACTCACACTACCCGGTTCGGCTTCTCTAACATCTCGGGCGAGGAAATCTGATCTCTCCAAAGCCATCATGCGTGCAGGAGCTGAAGTAGCCTTTGGCCGTCTATCCACTCTCGATGGGGTTCTTAGAGCTTTGAACACCTGGAGTAGAGTTCCCCCATGAAGTGTCTATCTTTCAACTGCAGAGGCATGACTAGTGCCTCCAAAAAAATAGCCCTGCATAGACTCTTTGAGGTTGAACGTATTGGTATCATCTTGCTCCAAGAAACCCTAGGTGTGGCTGAACATATTACCACTGCCCTACAATCTATATCCCCAGGATGGAACTTCTTGCGAATGGATGTTGTGGGGAGATCTGGAGGACTTGCCATTGGTTACAATCCTTGCTCCATTAGGGTTTCAACATCATGGGGAGGCCACGAATTCATGGGCTTAGATTTTTTCTCAGCAGAGCTTGGATCCAACCTACGGGTTGTCAACATTTATGGACCTTGTCAACAGAGGGAGATTTTCTGGCAACATCTACTAAATCTCTCAATCTTTTCTTCTGAACACATCATCCTCGGAGGCGACCTCAATTTCTCCTTGGGTTTTAGTGAATCTTGGGGATCTATGGCTCAAGTAGATTCAATCTCGGGTTTTATGACTAATCTCCTAGAGCAATTCGATTTTGTGGATGTCCCTATGAATAAACCTCTTCCTACTTGGAGGAATCGAAGGGTGGGTGACGTTGCACTTGCCCGAAGACTAGACAAATTTCTTATGAAGGGTCCCCTCTTGCAGCATCTACATCACTATAAACAATGGGTCGGTACTGGGGGCATTTCGAATCACTCCCCTATCTATCTGGAGGTTTTGGGTCCTCATCCTAAACCAAAAGCCCCTTTTAAATTTAACCATGTTTGGTTACAGGATCCTGCCTACATTAGCTTGGTTACAAACTTCTGGGCTGCCAACCCGATTAACAGATTTGATTCCTTCGCTAAAGGTTTTTGTAATAACTTGTCCAAGCTCAAGCATCTTTCTATTAATTGGGCTAGAGGGAAGCAACAGAGGGAGAACTCGCTTCGATTCTATTTCACATTGAATCAGAGTTGAGCTCTTTGCTCGATGAGAGAAGCCTAGGGTTTATCACAGCTGAAGACAAGACACATTTGATTGAGCTAGAGAACCAAAAGGCTGAAATACTAAAGGAGAGAGAGGAATCTCAGAGACTGAGGAGTAGGGCCATATGGTTGAAAGTTGGGGATGACAATACTAGGTTCTTTCAAAATTACGCAAAAGGTAGAAAGGTATCAAACACCATATGGAATCTACCTTTACCAGAGGGAGGAGTTGTTGACTCTTTCAATAAACTCTCCCATCTCGGATCTACTCATTTCAAGAACCTATACAAAAGCCCACCTACTTCAAATCTTGCTGATATCATAAATGTGGCCAGACATTTCCCCATATTTGTTAATGAGGACGAGGTAGAGGAGCTATATGCACCTGTGACTAGTGGAGAACTCAAAGGTACATTAAAATGGTTCAAGAAGGACAAGAGCCTGGGTCTAGATGGCTGGACTATTGAATTCTACCTAGCTTTCTATGACTTTCTGGGATAGGATCTGTTGAAAGTTGTGGAAGAATGCAGATTATCTGGATCGATGTACAATGCCATCAATTCGACCTTCATTGCCCTTATTCCTAAATTTGTCTCTCCTACCTCTTTCAATGATTACAGGTATATTTCATTGTGCAACTGTCTGTACAAAATTATTTCCAAGATCAAAGCCAACAGACTCCGGCCTATCCTCTCCCGTCATATTGCCCCCCACCAATTTGCCTTTCTTGAACATCATCAGATTCATGAAGCCATTGGCTTGGCACAAGAAGCTATTCATTTAATTTGGACCAGACACCATAAGGGCATTATCCTCAAGATAGATTTGGCAAAAGCCTTTGACTGTGTTAGCTGGCTTTACATTAATATGCTCCTTATCCATCTGGGCTTTCCTTATAATTTCATTACTTGGATTATGGCCTGCATCACCTCCCCCACCTTCAATGTTCTCATTAATGGCTCTGCCTCTCATTTCTTTCATTCTGAGAGGGGGCTTAGACAAGGTTGCCCTCTCTCACCCCTCTTTTTTTTTTATTGTCATGGATGGACTTAGTCGCTTGATTGCTTAAGCTAAGAGGGATGGAGAACTCTGTGGTCTTAAGATATCTGATGCTTGCTATCTCACCCACCTCCTATTTGTGGATGATGTTATCATCTTTCTTGATGGTAGTATTTGGGACTCTCGTACTTTCTCCAAAATTCTCTCACTTTTCTCGACTGCTACTGGGATGTTAGCCAATCAATCAAAATCTACCATTACCTTAGCCTGAACCTCCATCCAAGAGTCCCAACTTGCTCATCATCTTTTTCCTTACTGTATCCATCTACTGGACAAGGGTCTCAAATACTTGGGATTTTGGATAAAGCCTACCAGCCAGAGAATTGCAGATTGGGTATGGCTTGTTACCAAACTGGAAAAAAGGTTGTCCATCTAGAGTCACAGATATTTGTCCAGGGCAGGGAGACTCGTTCTTATTAAATCTGTTCTTGAGGCTACGCCAGTTTTCTGGATGGCACTTGCATGGAACCCCAGGAGCATCTTAGCACATTTACAACAACTCTGCAACAAATATATCTGGAATGGTAATCAGGACAAATTTTTTTTTGCATGGGTAGGCTGGAATAAGATTGCACTGCCTAAGAAATGGAGCGGTTGGGGTCTAAAAGATCTCCCTTCTTTTGCACAAGCCCTTGCTGCAAAAATGGGTTGGACTCTGCTGACTGGACAGAACCTTTGGACAACCATTTCATTTCATAAGTATATTTGGCCTCAGCAAATCATGGACTGGGTCCGTTTGCCAAGCTGGCCAAAATCTGGCATCTCATCTGTCTGGAAGGCACTCCTTCACTCTCTTCCTCACATCAGGGACAATCTTGTCTGGAGAATCAATGATGGATCTAAGGCCCACATTGGCTTGGATCCATGGACTGGAGGAGGAGGAAGATATCAGCTGTCTAGAGACCTTATTCAGCATCTACATTCTCACGAGATCAAGATGACTGCAAATATTGTGAATCACCAAAACACCAGTATTTTTTCCCAAGGATGGAAAATTGCATTGCAGCTTGAATTACCTCCATGCTGGCATCAGGAATTGCAAGAATATATCTCCACTCTATCTGAATCGCATATCAGGATTAAAGAGGGCCCTGATGAACTCATCTGGTGTCATGCGGAAAATGGTATCTACTCCCCAAAGTCAGGGTACCTATCCTTGATCTCCCACAAAAAACCATAGCAGATTACTTTCTGGTGGAATATTATTTGGAAACTAACAGCGCCTCCAGATCAGATTATTTTTCCGGTGTATACTCAGGGATAAAGTGCCCACGAGAGAGTATCTCACTCATCGATCCTTTCATGGACCAAATTGGTGTACCTTATGCAAAAACTCATCTGAATCGACCCTACATCTTTTTCTGAAATGTACAGTCCTAATTACTCTTTGGCATAATTTATCTACCTCTATACAATTTTTTGGGCAATGGGTAGGAGACGATCTCAGCAGTGGATGGGAAGATTTTTTCAATTGGCATAAGGGATCCAAACTACAGAGCCTCCCTCTGATTATCAGCTGGCATGTATGGCTGGCCCAGAACCGCTCTATTTTTGACAACGGGCCTATGTGCTAGCCACACATTGCAGCATGTATTATATCAACATATAATGAGATGCCTGAACCTCAGGAAGCTAGATTCCGAAGGCCTCACGCCCCTCCTCTCATTGATAAAAACACACCTTGGGCGTATTTCGATGGTGCAGCAAATCAACAGGGATGTGGTGGAGGTTTTATCCTATACTTAAGTGATCAGCATTACTATAAAGTAATGATGGGTCTAGGAGCTGGAACAAATAATTTTGCAGAACTCATCACCCTTCGACACCTTCTGCATTTCTCTTTGGGACATAATTGCATGAGCATAAACATTTTTGGAGACTCAAAGATCATTATTAATTGGTTCAATAATATTACTGCTTGTCACATACACACACTCAGTAATATTTTAGATTAAGTTAACATTTTCAAGGCTCAATTTAACAACATCACTTGCAATCATATCTACAGGGAAAATAACAGCAGTGTTGACGGGCTATCCAAGGAGGCCACAACACTTCCCAGAGGAGAGTGGATGATCCAGGAACAGCGGGGGACAAATGAATACCGCTACTACCATCGCCCATACATAGATCAACACTACCACAGGGCAGAGAGCCCTTGATCGCTGGTTATTTTGTCTTTTATTGAGAAATGTTAATTTTTGACAACTTTGTATATATTTATACAGGACATATTTATGCGGTTTTTTAAATGCCCTGCGTGGCATATGTATAGACTTATAGCTTTGAAAGGACACCCTGCATGGTGAATCTGAAAAATACATAGTTTTTGGTGAACTTCAAAATTTTGACACAAGCCCTCAAAGGCTAGAAAGATACAACATATGTAATCACATCTACAATATGTAATTTTTCTAAGATAATGAAAGACTACGATTTTTCCAGTGGAAAAAAAAGGACCGACACGACAGGAAAACAGCTCAATCGCTCCAACCAGCGCTAGGGATAGTGCTAATCTCTGCACATCGGTGCGGGGGAGACAAAGGTCATTAGCGCCCGTCTTGTAAACTGGGAAAAATAGAAGTTTCAAGGGAAATGGTGCAAAAGGGAATTAATATGCTCATGAAGAGGGACACAATGGGATTTTCTTCATGAAGGCAAAGCATGTGGGGTTCACTGTAGAGGTCCTCGAGGATCATGGAATGAGGAGTACAAGGACAATGACAAAATGTTGTGTAAGAGATGCCCCCTAAAGCGTAAAGGCCAAGCTAGAGTGAGGGATGAAATGCTTTATGAATCAGTGCGAGGAACCGGTTTGCCGTCGAAAAACCTGCAAGCAAGTACAGATACATATACACAACTGAGAACTCTGTCAAATGATACATGAATCATGGCATGGACACAACCATCCAGAGAATGATCATGTGAATGGATCCAAGCATGGGCACAACCATCCGTCAAAGAGGATCATAATGAAATCAAGGTATGGTTGCAATCATCCAATAATGAGAAGGATCACATATGATAACTCATGGTCTGGTCACAGCCATCCATCTGAAAGAGACATGCATATCATCATAACCATGTCACACCACTTCGCAACCTAGAATTTTGTGCAGAGTCTTGCGCTCCAACACGACTCGATCAAATTACAAATTCTAACATGTGAATAGATGTGTTGACATCGAACATGCTAGAAAGCCACTTGATTACTAGTCGATGATGTAAATTGTTAACAAGCGCGAGAGAAACCACCAATAATGACAATGGTCCTCAAGGTACTATCAACACAATCCACAGAATGTGAATAGAGGAATTGAAGTCGAACACATGTGAAATCACTTGCTGAAAAGCCAATGATGTGAAATTGTCGTCGAGTGCAAAGAACTTGCCATTAGCACATGCAAGCTCTAAGGTATCGGAAAGGAGTTTCTCGGTCCACTTCCCAGATAATGAGTTGAAGTCGACGGAAAGCAACCGTGTCAAAGGAGGGCCATAATGAATCCCGCATCATCGATGCGAGACGAAAGGATGCAAAATGATTTTGGATGATACAGAGAATCGGAGGTAAGTGTAACTGCAGAAGGACAACTCTTGAACATATCGGCGACACAACTGGAAGTTTGGCAGCTTTTGGATCCATAGGATCGGTGGTCATGATGACACGGCAACAATCAAATGGAAGGAAAAAATGAACAACCCAAACCCAGGGAGGTCAACGATACAAAGGAGGATATCCCAACCTGACATGAAGCAGAGAGTGTCATGTTCAAGAGTGAGCTGCCGACACAACTGATTGGATTTCCAAAATTTCCCCCACCATTTATGGCAGGTACCCCAATTATTTTTAAATCGCAAGCTTGAAGGGTATATCATATGCTTACATTGTAAGTTCATCCTTTGAACGAATCCGACCTAGTAAGTTTAACGATCCCTAGGAAGGAGAAGATCATGTTCATCATGGTGAAAAATCCATGTCGTTTAATAGTTTAATGAGTCTGACAGAGGTGTAATTCAGTATCTTTTTCATGTTTAGAGAGTTTGAAAAAGACACGGAAAAGAAAACTCCACATGGTCCCTTTTCGTACATTTGTGTCTCTCGAGCCCGAAAAGGTAGAAAATGATACTTGAGAGAATCGCTTGACCATTTCAGTCAAGGAGTACCTTTTTCGTAAATAGTGCCTCCCCAGCCCGAAAAAAGGGTAAACTTATACTAGGCGCATGACGTTTCGCATCCGTTAACGAGTTCAAAACGACACGGGCTCGACCATATTTTCGCTTTTAAAGGGTCGGAAAAGAGCTGAAAGCAGACCTCCTTTTTTTATTTTCTTTTAACGAGTCAAAAAGGGAAAAAATACTCGGCAATATTTTCATCTTTTACGAGTCAAAAAAGAGCTTAAAGGTGACTCGTCCTGGAGGAACGAGTGGTATAAAGGGTAGAAACTCGTTCTGGTTATGATGGAATTGCTCAAAACATGTAATGGTCAAGAGGCTAGCTAACAAAACCACTCATCGTTCCAGTTCCTCAGGAAAGGAAAAAGAAACCAAGTGAAAGCATATGATCGACCAAAGAGATGGTGGCGGTGGAATGAAACAACCAAGGCTCATATAGCAAAAATTAGCTAATAAAAATGACAATCATGAGATGTAAATTGGGCATGGGTTCATTTTTGCACAAGCTTGAACCATGGAGAACTCTACTTGGATTCGGTTTCATGTGTACACAAGCTGGAAACGAAAAACTATGCTTGCTATAAGTTTGCATTCCCCCAACATAATGACTCAATCGAGGTACATCCCCCCAAGATTCATTTCATCTGATTAGGTAGATGGATGAAGGTTCACTTTCGAGATCTTGGAAAGACTCGACTGGGATTTTAAGAGATCTTAATCAAAGAATCGATTTGCAAAAGGGAGTTGTTTCATTTTTTAACGAGGTTGACACAGTAAAAGAACTATCCTCGAGACCCTTGTTTCATTTTTTAATGAGCTTGACACAAGACAAAGAAATATTCTCACGCCATTTGTTTCAATTTTTAACGAGGTTGACATAAGACCAGGAACTATCCTCATGACTCGTTTCATTTTTTTAACGAGGTTGACACAAGGCCAGGAACTATCCTCGTACCCTTTGTTTTATTTTTTAACGAGGTTGACACAAGACCAAGAACTATCCTCGTTAATCTGATCATGGGCCATATGCGAACATGGCTACCAAGAGGTCTTCACTAGATGGAAGAACCACGCTTTGGGAATAATACATGTCATTTGGTACCATATACAGATCGAGTTCCAATGCCCCTAGTACATAATGTATTATACTATTTGTGTGATCATTAGCAAATGTGGAGACAGAACAGGTAGCCACATAATTGACCTGTGGCGGGGAAGGTGCTGCTTTCAAAAAAGGACCAATAGGTGACGATGGTTGCAAAGGAGGCGCCTGGTGACCAATGAATGACAGTTGATCAATATTCACCATTCTCCCTTCATGCGGAAAACAAACCACATGAAAAAAGTGAAGAAACAAGAGCTCCCATGACATAGACATAGTCGTGTCCAAGGAGAATATTGAAATCTAAGGGACCTTGGACTACCATCACGTTTATATAGACGGTCTTTCCTCCCAAAGTAATAGGGAACTTCGGAAGGACCCCCAAGGGTTGATTGTTTCCTCTGTTGAAAGCCAACAGATTCTGAGTGATAGGCACAAGTCGTGGGGAGCCCAAAGCCTGCCAAGTAGTAAAAGATATGATGCTAACAGATGTGTCTTTACCTAATATAATACCATGCACTACCATATTATAGGCTTGTACCATGATCTGGAAAGGCACATAAGATGGGAGCCGAAAAGCAATCAAGGGACCCCAATCAAAAGAGACGACAGAACTACTTGGTAGGGGTACCATATGATTTCCCCCATGATGTACAGGAATAGGACAAGGACTCTCCTGAACAACAGGGACGGGAGGGTTACCCTTCGATTCATGAGAATATGAGCAGACTAGAAGAACATGAGTAGTATGATCACCACTCTCTTTGGGAACAAAGTGAACAAATGAAGGTGGAGCCAAGTTGACACTCTTTTTGACCAATGGCTAGTCGGGAACAGGCACAAGAGAGTCTCAATCAAGAAGAGCAGGAAAAGAAAGAGATGAATACAAGTCAATCTCTTTAAGAGAGAGTGTTGATAAATGTAACTAGCTTCGGTCTTCACAATTGTTGTAGTCATTTCAATATGTATCATATGTAACAAACAAGAAAAAGAAAAGAAAAAGTATTATCATTGAAGCATGTGTTTCATGCTCATTATTGATAGTATTTTAGGTAAAAGTATGTTCTTCATGATTCTAGGGTTTATTATGTCTTAGGATTTATTACTATGAGTCAAAGAAGTCAACATCTTGTTTATAAGACCCTTCCAGGAAAATTGTAATTGTAAAAAGAGTTATTTTCGTGTCTAGAAAGTCCTGGAATCTCCAAGAGTACAAGTTGTCCTTGGGATCCTCAAGTCGACCTCAGGGAGGCAATTCAACCCCTGGAGAATGCTATAAAAGGAAGTGTTCAAAATGCAACAAGAAAATCTTAATTTTTTTTTTTGTCCTTGAATTAAATTAGGAATAAAATTGTAATTCCACATCACAAGACAACTTGTATGAGTTAACTAAATTAATTTGAATTAGTTGGAACAGTTAATTCGAGTTGAGGGTCTAACTTGAATCATGTAGAGTATATCGTACATTATAGGAGCTCTGATTGAGTTTATCTTGAGTTGTAATTAATTAATTTAGTTTAGCTAAGTTAAAGTCAGTTAAAATAGTTCCAAATATTGGAGGAACTAGTAGGAGGTCAAAGGGTGGGGTGCTTCTTCATGTGTTCAACTAGTTAACTGATGATTCACTCATAAATAACTCATGCACGCCAGATCTGAGAGTTACCCAATTGAGGTTGGAGTTCAAGGACATTATACTAGCAGTTGTATAATCATCCGAATTGTACAGATGGTGCACGTAGTCAGAGGAAGGCCTATGAGGATTGTGCAATTCATATTAAGGAATTTCCCTAATTAATGGGGGGCTAATTCCTAAGAAAATAGCACAAGGAAAAATGGACTTGGGAAAGCGATAAATTGGTTAAGTATTGGGCTAGGCTTGTCTAGGAAACAATAAGATAGATAAAGATAGTGCAAAGGTTGCTCGAACTTGACAAAATAATTGTAATATTCTCATATTTTCTGACTAATGCAATATACAAATAGCAGGGGTTTTTAGTTGTGGATTTCATAATGGCATCAATGTGTAATGTGTTGATTGAAATCTTTCTCTTGTATGCATCATGATTTCATGATCATTTAATTGTTTAAGCTAATGAGTAGAGTAGATTCAATTATATTTTTTTAGTGAATTACAATTATCATTTCGAATGTACAAGGAATTTCTACATGGTATCAGAGCAGGAATCACTCTAGAAGGGGAGAAAATGAGTTCGTATTTCGCAGATGAAATTGAATTTGTAGTATCATTATTAAGAGTCAGCAAGATGTATTTCTACGGATCAAGACTCATATATGCACTTGAGGGTATTTCAAACTATATTGCTTGGAAGGACATGATGGAGGTAGTGTTGGAAGACAATATGCTTAACGAATTCATAGAAACATATATTCCTAAGGCTCCAACAACAAATTCTCAAGATCTGGAAAAGTGGAGAAAATGTGTTGCAAAGGAGGGAAGGATTATCGTATAAGGAATTCGAGATCATATGAAATGTGGAATGAATCCACAATAAGGAGACTCTGTATGCAATGTGGAATGACTTGACAGACCTGTTTCAAAACAACAGTCACCACAAGAAGCTGGCACTGAAGGACAAGTTCAGAAAAATCAAGATGGACAAGGGAGACACAATGCCAAAGTACTTGACCAAGTTCACCCAATGTTGGGATGAGATCAGAAGTGTTGGTGTTATAGTTGCTGAAGATGATTTGGTTAGCCTAACACTTCTAGGCCTTCCCAAGAGTTGGCACATCTACCAAGATTTGGTAAATCGAAGGGAGAAGCTACCAGAAGGAGCGTTTGTGGTCCGACTTGGTGTAGAAAGAGATATGGCAGAACACTAGAGATGGATCCTCATCCAAGCATGATGATGAGGAGAACTATGCCTTGGATGGAAAGGTAAAGAAAGGGAAAGGGAAGTTATGTTGAGAAATGGCAACAAGAAATTCTAGTTTAATTTTTCCTTGAATTAAACTGTGAATTAAATTTGAATTCTATTCTCATAGAAACTTAAAATAGTTCAATTAAGTTTATTAAACTTACTTAACTTATTGGAAGTCTTTTGGAAGCCATGTGTATGTTCTCCCTACTTTGTAGGAGTCTAGTGTGGGTTAATTGTGAGTTGTAAAATAGAAGACTCAGTTTCATGAGTCAGTTCAGTTAAATTAGTTCTCAGACTGATTGAGAGAACTAATAGTGGGTTAACAATTAGTGGTGACACTAATGAACTCCACCAGTGGTACTCTAGTTAATTGAATATTTACTGATCAGAAACTCATGCATGTCGATTCTGAGAAAGACCCAGTTGAGACTAGAGTGCATGGACAATGTACTATTTGTTTTAGATTTTTCTAAGTTGCACTAATAGTGCATGCATTCAGGAACTGATCCCTGAGGGATTGCACAGTTTTTAGAGGCTTTATTTCCCTTTAAATACAAGCTATCCTTCATAGGAATTACAAATTGGAATAGAGAATTGGAGAGCTTGTGAAGAGGCTAAGCTTTAGCCTTGAGCTTTTTTATGAGTTGGAGATTGAATTTGCTGGGTGTTGGGATTGTTCTAGAGAGAACACGCATTGTAATTTCATCTTGATTTTTTGGATTAATAAAAAACGGATAGTGGGGTTTTGAGCTATGGATTTACCCGGATATTTATTGTGTTATGTGCCTTTGATTCTCTTCCTCTATTTATTATTGTTTTCTCAATGTTTATGGGCTTCTGCTGTAAAGAGTAGAAGTATATTCTTGTCTCTTGTTTTAGTAGATTGCATGAGCTTGTGAATCTACAAGATTTTCTTGAGGAGAACTGTGCCTTGGATGGAAAGGAAAAGAAAGGGAAAGGGAAGTCATCCAATTCCAAATCAGATTCCAGTCAGATCAGTAAGAAGAAGGACTTGTCAAAGATTAAATGTTTTCATTGTCATGAGATGGGACACTATTCCACGAAGTGTCTGCACATGAAGGCCAACAAGAAGCCCTCACAAGGAGCAATAAGTGAAGCTCTTGCTTCACAATTCGAGTTGGATTTCACCCTCATTGCTTGCATGGTGACATCGGTGACGGGTAGTGTTTGGTATTTGGATAGTGGAGCCTCATTCCATATGAATGATGACAAAGAAATATTTAGTTACTTGGAGGAGAAGGATCTCCAGATGCACATCGAAATGAGAGATGATGGGAAGTATAGCACGATCGAAATTAATATTGTTACTTTTAAGAGGGATTCCAGTTCTCCTATAACATTAAAAGATTGCATGTATGTTCCGGGTCTGAAGAAGAATTTAATTTTAGTTTCTATGTTGGAGGATTGTGGCTACAATGTGATATTTAGAAAATGAAAGTATTTCCTTCGTCACATAGCCTCAGGACAAGTGAAGTGGATCGGGGTTTGGGTGAAGAACCTCTACAAATTGGATGTAGAAGATTGTGTTGCTTTGAGCAAAAAAGTAGAGAAGGTGCAGAGCTGAGGTATTGGTGAATTGTGGCATAGAAGATTGGGTCACTTGCACCACGTAGCTTTGAATATCATGCAACATATTTCTACAGGACTTCCCAAGGGTGCACTAGAGCATAGAGATACATGCAAAGGGTGTACATTGGGGAAGTACACCAAATCCACCTTTCATCATATGGACAATCGAGTGCAAGCGATCCTTGAAAGAGTTCACCCAGATGTGTGCGGACCGTTCTTGACAGCCTCCATGACAAAGCACAAGTATTATGTAATATTTGTAGATGATTTCTCATGTAAGTGTTGGATTTTCTTCATGCATAATCAAGATCAGAGATTCTCTAAATTTTGTGAATTTAAAGCACTTGTTGAGAAAGACACTGGTAGGAAAATGAAGGCTCTCAGGAGTGATAACAATGGTGAATATGTGTTGAATGAATTCAAGAAATTATATGCATAAGAAGGAATTCGATGGGAGTTAATAGAACCCCATAACCCACAACAGAATGGGGTGGCTGAAAGGAAGAAAAAAATTTGTGAGAGCTACATGAGCAATGTTACATGATCAGGACCTACGGTTGCACTTGTGGGTTGAAGCATGCAACACAACTGTATATGCAAAGAACATGAGTCCTCATCGGATTCTTGGGATAAGTACACTAGAAGAATATTTTTTAGGTAAGAAACCAAATGTGGCACACTTCAAATCTTTGGTTCATCATTTTACTATCACATTACCAAGCATGCAAGGAAAAAGTTAAAGCCAAAAATTGAGTTGGGTATATTTTCGGGGTACACTGATACACCTCACAACTTTCGGGTGTACCTGCCATCTCACAGGATGACAATGGTTCGTAGAGATGTGAAGTTCGATGAAGAGAAGGCCATGATATGTTCCCTTGAAAGGGAGCTTCAGTTACATGCATATGAGGATATTTTAGCTACAAAGGAAGAACCTCACGATGATGTGGAGCAGCCACATGCAAAGAAGTAGAGAGTGGAAGAGCCCACTCATGCAAAGACTTATAGAGATGGAAGGAAGCACACCAGAGAGGCCAATCGATTGATGCATGATGCTAGAGAGAATGTGGGAGCACCCACATCACAATGCAAGTAGAGGAGGTCACCAGATCGATACATTGGCTACATGGCTTTGATGAGCAAGAGTGTAGAGATTCAGCCATCCTAATTCGAGGAAGTAGTGCAGTAACCAATATGGGTTGATGCCATGGTAGAGGAGTATGACTCCATTATCAGAAACAATGTTTGGGAAGTGGTCCCAAGGCTAGTAGACAAGTCAGTGGTGAGTTCCAGATGGCTTTACAAGGTAAATAAAGTAGCAAATGGGAGTGTGGATAAATACAAGGCCAAATTTGTGGCCAGATGGTTCTCTCAGATGGAGAGAAATGATTACGAGGAGACCTTTTCTCTTGTAGAAAGGTACTCTTCAATCAGATCTATTCTATCAATTTCAGCACAAACCGCATGGAAGATACATGAGATGACAACATTCCTTAACATGGTGATTTAGAAAGAGGTGTAAATTGAGCATCTAGAAATATTTGAGACCTTCAACAGAGAGTCACATGTGTGCAAACTCAAGTGAGCATTATATGGATTGAAACAAGAACCTCATGCTTGGTACACCGGGATTGAAAACTATTTCACCAAGTTGGGCTTCACCAAAATTGAAGCAAATACAAACCTTTACCATATTGTGGTTGAAGATAAATTGTTGATTATAGTATTATATGTCTATAATAGGTGATGAGAAGCTGGTAAAATCTTGCAAAGAGTATCTTGTAAGAGAATTCGAGATGAAGGACCTGGGGCTGGGGCTCATGCATTATTTCCTTGGTATGGAAGTATAGCAAGGATATGAGGAACTGTTTGTCTCTCAGGGAAAGTATGCCAATGAGATATTGAAGAAGTTCCACATGGAGGAACAAACCCATGGAGACTCCTCTTTCAGGAAATTGGAGGAAGTAATATGCTACTTTACGTGAAGTGATGGAGGCTACAATTTATAGGCATCTTGTGGGTTCACTTATCTATTTGGTGAGCATATGACCAAACATATATTTTGTAGTTAACCAACTTAGTCAATCAATGGATAAGACAACCAAACTCTATTGGAAGGAAACTAAAAATGTGTTGAGATATCTTAGAGGAACCACCCAGTTTGGTCTTTGGTACAGACAAAGAGAGGGAGTGAAGCTTCAAGGCTTCATAGAGGCATATTGGAAAGGGAGTCCATCCGATAGGAAGAGCACATTAGGGGGAATCTTCAGTATTGGGTCAGCAATAGTTTCTTGGTACAATAAGAAGTAGAGATCAGTTGCACTAAGTTCGACAAAAGCAGAGTACATGACTACTAGTCAAGTAACTTGTGAAGCTATCTGGATGAGGAAGATCCTTGTTAGGTTATTTGGTCAGAAGATGGATCCTACAGTGATTTGCTGTGAGAATCAGAGTTTTATCAAACTCTTTGAGAATCTAGCTTTTCATGATCTGTCCAAGCATATTGACATCTAGTGTCACCATCTACGAGATTGTGTGCAAAGGAAAATCATGTTGTTGGAGTAAATTCCTACAAAGGAACAAGATGAAAATATTTTGACAAAGGCATTGTCAAGATGAAAATTCGAGTTTCATAGAGGCAGGATCGAGGTAGCAGATAATCCCTTTCTTGTTGAGAGGGAGTGTTGAAAATGCAAGAAGAAAATCCTAATGTAATTTTATCCTTGATCCTACCTCTATGAAACTTGATTTTTCACGTGTTCAACCAGTTAATTGATGATTCACACATAAATAACTCATGCATGTCATATATGAGAGTTACCCACTTGAGACTGGAGTTCAGGGACAATGTACCATCAATTGTATAATCATCTGAATTGTACAGGTGGTGCATGAAGTCAGAGGAAGGCCTATGAGGATTGCACAATTCATATTGAGGAATTTCCCTAATTAATAGGGGCTAATTCCCAAGGAAAAAACACAAGGAAACATGGACTTTGGCAAGTGAGAAATTGGTTAAGTATTGGCCTAGGCTTGTCTAGGAAACAATGAGACAGATAGAGATAGTGAAAATGTTTCCTGGGCTTGAAAAAATCACTGTAACTTTCTCATATTTTCTAACTAATTCAATTAATACAGATAGCAGGGGTTTTTAGCTATGGATTTCCCCAGGGAATCATTGTGTAATGTGTTGATTGAATTCTTTCTCTTGTATGCTTAGTGATTTCATGATTGTTTAATTGTTTTCCCTAGTGAGTAGAGTAGATTCAAGCCTATTGTTTTAGTAAATTACAATTAGCAGTTTGAATCTACAATGAATTTCTATAGGAAGAAATTCAACCTCATTTGGACTCACTCAGTCACAAGTTTGATCTATTAAGGAAAGAGTTCGATCTAAAGCCAGGAAGTTGCAAGAAGGAGAGTGAAGGTCAAGGAAGAGGAAGGACACATTTTCTTTGTTTTTTGGCTCTATCTCTCTCACATGTGCATAAAATATAGGGTTTTTGGGCTGCAGTAGGAGGCCAAAATTGCAAGTTCGAGTTGCAGGATGGCGAAGTGAAAAATATGTAGCTAGAAGAGGGAAAACCCTTGTCTAAACCTTATTGACCTTGGGAGAGTTGTCTTTCTCTAAGTAGGTCTCAAAAGGACACTATATTAGGGATTCCAAGAAGCTGCAAAGACGAAGTTCTTGGGTTGAAGTTGAAGGCTAAGTAGCAGTAGCTGGAAAGTTAAAATTGAAGGTCAAGTAGTAATGTTGTAGCTAGCAGGTCGAAGTTGCAAGGAAGAAGAATTTTGGTATAGAATCAAGAAAGGATTTGAGGAAATGGATGACTTGGTACTGGGTGAAGGAATTGGTATAATGATTGGATCATTTTATCTCATTTGAAGCAAATTATAAGAAGAGAAGAGTTTTCAGGTTTTCCCCTTGGAGGGATTTTTCCTTGGCTGAGAGCCTAAGTTTATGTCCTCTTTTGTTGTTGTTTTTTATTGATATTATTTGATGAAAATATATAACTAAAGAACACAAAGAAGATAACTAAAGATTCACAAGCAAGTATCAAGGTTAAAATAAATAAGAGTAATAAGCTGCCACTTTACATTTTCTATCATGGTATTAGAGCTAAGGTGAGAAAAGAGGGCATTTGAAAGGACACTAGAATAAGTTACTTGTCAAGGGGAAGGGAAAAAGGAAACTCTCAAGTAAGAATCTCAAGAAGAAGAAGACTGCAAGGAAGATTATCTCTTGAAGGAATCCAGTTGAAGATTCATTGGTAGAAGACCTTTTGATCTAGGGTTTCTAGATTGAAGAAGATCAAGGAATACAACAATATCACAAGAACGGTGTTAATATTTCAAAAGGAAGTAGACTTGGAAGGAATCAACCTTGGAAGCTATTGGTGGAAGAATCTGTAATAACCCTGGTGAAAATTCCATGTAATAAATGTTAAAAAAAATAACCTTGAATAACTGGGACACTTATTCCAAGCTGAATGTTGGGCAAGACATCCTAGGGGGTGTTCATTTGATTGTTTATGGCTAAGGAAATTGGCAAAGGCAATGGCTAAGGCATTAAAAGACACTTTGGCACATTTGTTTATTAAAATAATGGAAATTAGGAGAAAAAGAAGGTGAAAGGTCACAGGTTTCATGAGAGGAGGAAAATAATGGAAAATGAAGAAAATAGAGGCCTCATTCATAAAAAGGCTTATGAGGATTAGTTGGTAAGCTTTGGTCAGTTTATCTTTAGATCTATCTCATTATTCTCTCTCTCTCTCTCTCTCTCATACTCTTGGTTACTTAGAGTTTTCTTGGAGCACTCTTGGAGGGTGTGGCATACTTGGATTCTTGGAGCAAGAAGGCAAAGGAAGAGCAAGAAATCATAAGAAGGCATCAGCATCAGTAGCTACATTAGATTTTCTTGCAAGTACCGAGTTGCATGTATAATTTCTTCACTAGTTTTGGCATGCATGACACATGCATGTGGTTTCTTGTTTATGATCTGTCATTGGCATGGAGGATGGCCAAGATTGACAGTGGATTTCCTAACCTTGCCATTTCCTGGATAACCATGGTATTTATGGGTTTACTTTCATTGCTTTGTTTTGGTTGGTTCTCATTTTTCCATAGCTTAGGTTGGGTTAATAGTCCTAGAAGCCCTAGTTGAACAAACGATCTGGAATCCCTGTAACAGCTTGGGTTGAGTTACTAGTCTTGGAAGCCCTAGTTGGACACACGCTTTGGAAGCCCTTAGCAGGTTGAGTTACTAGTCCTGGAAGCCTTGATTGGAAAAATTCTCTGGAAGCCCTGTATAAGATGTGGGTTGAGTTACTAGTTCTGGAAGCCTTGGTTGGACAAACACTCTGGAAGTACTAGAAGGCTTGGAGGGAGACCAATTTGATGATGGTTTTTGGTGATGTCCAACCCTGAGGTGGAATCATTATTTGATGGGTTGAGCTGGGTGGCCTCTAGAAGTCCTGGATGAGTTTTGATTGATGTGTTCTATGAGATCCCACATTCATGCTTGGAATATGGAACGAGGGTGATTGGTTGAAGAGAGACTTGGCTCAACCAATCTATGGTCGGGTGGAACGTGGTAGTCCCATCTCTGGTTGGTACATTGCATTTATTAATGCAAAAAATTAATTCCCTTGATTTTCTTGTGCAAGTGTACTGATGTATATATGGATTTTGATGGCTGATATGCTTATTGTATTTCTGTTCCTATTTTTTTTTTATATGCACATTTACCCCAAAGGTTGTTACTGAGTGGTATCAGAGCATGGTTCAAACACTTGGACCAGAGGGGCTCTATAATAGGTAAAATGAAGAACAAAGGTTGATTTTTAGACCTTTCTGTCATATCTGTTATAAATTTTCTTCTGTGGAATATTAGAAGTTGAAAATTTGTCCATATTTAAGGTAAATTCCATTGATAATGTGGTAAAATTTTAGATATTGGTTCAAAACACTTTAGGAATTATGATCTAAGGAAGATGACCTTCCTACATGCACCTTTAAACAGGTCATGTTGGAATTTATGAAATAACTCATCTTCTGTAGGCTTTCAGAAGCTGAAAAATTTTATGCATTGAGGGGACATACCACTGATTATGTGGTAGAAACTTAAGATATTGGGTCGCAATATTTTAGGAAATATCAATAGAGGGAGTCAAGCCTTCTGAATGCTTCTAAAATTAGGCCTCAAATAGGTCATGCTGACATTTTTGTTATAAATTTTCTTCTGGGAAATCTCAGGCACTGAAAGTTTTTCCATAATTAGGTGAAATACTACTTATATTGTGATAAAACTTTCAAACATTTGTTTGTTATATTTTAGGAGATATGACCAGTGTAAGTTGATTGTTCTGGATACTCCTAGAATTGTGCACCAAATATGATTGTGTTGGTATTTTAGTTATAAATTTTCATCTATGAATTCTCAGAAGTTGAAACTTGAACCATAGTGAGGGAAAATACCACTGATCATATGGTTTAGTTTCCATAACTTGTACTACTACAGTTTAGGATATATGCATTGAATCTTTCACTATATTAGTTTGCATGCAAAGTGTTTGATGAAATGCTTAAATGGTTCAATGATTAATTGCATACAAACTGTTTGATAAAATGCCCCAATGAGAATGTTGTTTGTGGTTGGGGATAGTATTGATGTGTAATAGTATTTATGTAGTTGATATATTCTTACTTGTATGCAAATAGTTTTCTATATTAGTTTGTATGTAAAGTGTTTGAATAAATGCTTACATGCAAATGTAATAGTATAGTAGTTGTTCGTGGACAATGTAAAAGTATGGTAATTGTTTGAATAAAATGTTTTTTTTTTCTTGGATGGGATAGTATTATAGTATGATAATATGGATGTAGCTGATCTATGCCTATTTTCATGAAAAATATTTGAAGAGTTGCATGTAATGAATTTGAAAGATTTCATGCAAGGAATTTGAAAAGTTGCATGTAAGGAAATGGAAAAGTGGCATGTTTTTAGTTATTATGCTACAAGTGGAATAAGTGCAATGTTTTGACTTACTCTCATACAAAATGTATGATGAATAAAAATCAATTTCTTTCCGAAGTGTGGTTAAATTTAGTAGAGATTTGGAGATCCCATTTCCATAATTAGACATTGGAGATTAGGCCATTATAGTAGCTTCCTCCTTCTACCTTAGTGTGGACCATGGATAGTAAGGGGGTATGCTTATAGATTGTTTGAATTCTTGATTAAATGCATGATATGTGTTTGTGCTTATAAAATTTTAGGAAGGAATGCCCTTGTTCTAATATGGTTGTACTAACACAATATGTGTTGAGACAACTAATATGCACTCGCGTGCAAGTGGGTGCTAGTTTTAGTATTATGACTATTTTGTGAGTTGATTGCCAATGATGAAATGGTTGTTAGTATTGGTGAATTCTGATTTCAAATTAATATACATGATGTCTTGATTTTTGGAACATGTGACTGGCTGTGTATGAATTATATGTTGGCATTATGATACAAGTGTTGTCCTTGATGGAAACTCACTCAAATGAAAGCTCACAGTGAAACATGTCAAAGAATTACAGATCACACTACAAAGAATGAAGAAAGAGAGGTATATGCAGGTTCACCTTGTCCAAGCTGCGTTTACACGCAAGTTCATTGGACAAAAGGAGCGTATACGTACACATGCACTTTCATAGTAGGAAAAGCGGGTATATCTTGGAAAAACAAAGTTTTTGGTCCAAGGTATCTAACCCAAGGTAATTGGTCCGAGGTATTTGGTCCAAGGTATTGGTCCTAAGTAGTTTTGGTCCATGGTATTGAGAAAGGCCTAAAACTATATAAGGAGGAGAAGATCATTAGACCAAGTGTGCAATTATTTTGAATATCTTATGAGGTGTTGGATGTTGGAAAGTGTGCATTAAGAAATGCTAAATTTAGAAAGTGCTAAAAATAGAACTGCTAAAAATAGCACTTCAAAAAATAGCAGTTTGGCCAATGAGCATTTTGGCCACCTTGGGTGAGAGGTGAAACTGTTAAAAATGTTGGGTGTGGAGCCTGATTATCTTCTGTATTCAAAGGTCTCAGCCAGATGTATACCCCAGGAAGACTGTACACCTCTCCACGCAAGGGGGTGCGGGGGTTCGGGGGCTAATCCCCCCATGTGGGGGTCCGGGGCCAGCGGTCCCCGGCAAGGGGTTGGGGCAGCGCCCCCTCGAAGCTAAAAATAGATGTAAAATTTCCTTGTAAAAGTATAGTAATTTCTAGTCAATCTGGGCCGTTCATTAGGCAGATGATCTGACGGTAGAAGTTATGTTTAATTTAGGGTTTTTTTGCCCTAGAAGTCAACCCCTCACTATTTATGAGGGAATTGCATTACATCTATATAGGTTTGTATTCTGAGTGAGGAAGAGAGAGGATATTGAGAGAAAAGAGGGAGTTACAACATATCTGTTGTAGGTTGTATCTCTTCAGTTTGCTGGATAATATAATAAAAGAAGGACTGATTGTTTCTCCATGGACGTAGCCCAAACAGGGTGAACCACGTATGTCTGTGTCTCTCTTGTTTTATGTGTTTTCTTTGTTTATATTTCTGCAATATTTTATGTGTTCCATTGCTCTGTAATATATAATTTGCTAACAAAAAATAACATCTTCTAAAAATAGCATTTCTAGGTCCCTTCCTATTTATAGTAGTCCCTAGTCTATCTATAGGAAGTAAATTTGAATTTGATATTAATAGCAGTTTGAAAATTAATTAATTAATTCATCTTGAGTTAATTAGTTAAGGAAAATCAAACTTGAAGTCTATGTGAGGACATGCAACAATTTATCTGTTAATTGAGGAATTTATCCTTCAGTTAAAGGATGAGGATGAGTTGTAATTAGTTGGCTTAGTTAACTAAGTCAAGTCCAGTTAGATTAATTTAACAAGTTGTTAAATTAATGAGATTCAATTTGTTAATACTTGAATGCATGTAAAAACTGGTATTTTCAGATAACTGAATATTATAGCTTAAATAACTCATGCATGTCAGTTCATATAGAAACCCAGTTGATATCAGAGAAGGGACAATGTACTATTAGTTGGATGAATATTTTTCCTATAAAGGAAGCTCATCCATGATGATGATTTATCTCCTTCAGGTTTGTGCAGTTAGATCAGAGGTTAGTGAGTGTGTGAAGAGGCCAATTCACACACGTGGCAGCATTGGACCCCAAGGAAACCGCACAAGGAAATAGGAGGCTTGGAGGGCAGAGGAGAAGGTTTGTGAGAAGCCTTTGACTCTCTATGAGTAGTAGAGGGATTTTACTGAGAGTTGGATAGCTTCCGAGCTAAGGCTTTGTGTAATTCAGACTATATTTCCACTTGTATGATAATACATAGATGGGGTTTTAGGTAGGTGCTTTCCCCGGGTAAATTCTTGTGTGCTATGTGTGATTGATTCCTTCTTATCAGTTATATGTGTTCTTATTGATGTTGCTCATGGTTGATTAAGCTTCCACTAAATTTTTTGTGGAAGTAGATCAAGTGTTTTGCTTTAGTACATTGCATTACCAGGTTGATTTACAGGTGGAAAA
This sequence comes from Pinus taeda, assembly GCA_000404065.3. Lineage (NCBI taxonomy): Eukaryota > Viridiplantae > Streptophyta > Pinopsida > Pinales > Pinaceae > Pinus > Pinus taeda. The sequence goes on along the minus strand of APFE030768947.1, from coordinate 22,501 downwards.
TTTCTACATGGTATCAGAGTTGACTGATTTGTAGAAAAATTATGCAAAAATCTACATGGTATCAAAGCTGACTGATTTGTAGAAAAATTCTACAAAACTCTACATGGTATCAGAGCACAGGTGATCAAGGAAGAATTGTATACTGAGAGGAGATTTCAAAGTTTTGAGCTTTGGGTCGAGAGTTTGTAGAGCAGATCTAAAAATTTCTGTACAAAATTTTCAGAAATAAATAGCAGATTTGGATTTCTTGCGGAAAAATACCAAAAAAAAAAAAAAAATCTGTTGAATCGGAGTTCGGATGAGGGAGATATCGCTAATTTAAAATCGGCTCTTTTTCTAGAAAATTTTGTGACAGCAAGAAAGTGGAAATAGATTGGTGTGCTAGCCAAGAACTTGTACGCACTTGAGGTACAAGATGCATGCAAAGCCTTGAGGAGCAAGGCAAAGGTTAGATACTTGGTGGTTGAGAGGGAGATTAAATTACCTCTCAACATGCAAAGCCAGAAGAAGTCTCAGAAAATTTTGGAGGAGCCACGATTGATGCAACAACTTCAGGAGGTTGTGGAGAATCCACAATAGGAGAAGTTGAGAGGAGATCGAGTAGAGACATCTACTCATGCAGAGACCTCTAGTAGGGGGAAAATTCGAGCCAGGTGGGTAGAGGGATTGCATGCAACCATACTTCCAGGTAGCAGGTGGGGCGATGTAGAGTGATTATCCCAAGGAAAAGGGGCAGGATCCTTGAGGTACCCAACCTCTTGGATGAGACCTTGCTACGGGAGTTCCAATGTGGAGTAGCAGGAACTAATTGATTGGGTAGAAGCAGATGCGGACACAGCGACAGAGAGAGCTATAGTGCAGGGAATCCCAGGACAATGCAGAGCATGCAGGCTGCAGCAATGCGAGAGGCACAAGTGTGTTGCACAGTGCAGGGCAGCACAGAGAAGGGTGCAACGGTGCAAGATGCATGGAGATGTTGTAGTAGCACAGAGGTCAGAGAGGGAGCACTTGTTATCAGCAGGTAGAGCTTCAGCATCAGAGTATGTTTATAGCCCAAGAGAGTGGTCAGTTGGGAGTTTTTTGTTCCGAGTGTTGCTGGAGCAACCACACTAGGTAGATGTGTTACATGCAGAACATTCCAGAGTTACAGGATCGGGTTCGAGAGGAAGCCTTTCTTGTTGAGAGGGAGTGTTGAAAAGTGTGCAACAAGAAATGCTAAATTTAGAAAGTGCTAAAAATAGAACTGCTAAAAATAACACTTCTAAAAATAGCAGTTTGGCCAATGAGCATTTTGGCCACCTTGGGTGAGAGGTGAAACTGCTAAAAATAGCATCTTCTAAACATAGCATTTTTTGGTCCCTTCCTATTTATAGCAGTCCTTGGTCTATCTATAGGAAGTAAATTCGAATTTGATATTAACAACAATTTGAAAATTAATTCATTAATTCATTTTGAGTTAATTAGTTAAGGAAAATCAAACTTGAAGTCTATGTGAGGACATGCAACAATTTATCTTTTAATTGAGGAATTTATCCATCAGTTAAAGGATGAGGATGAGTTGTAATTAGTTGGCTCAGTTAACTAAGTCAAGTCCAGTTAGATTAATTTAACAAGTTGTTAAATTAATGAGATTCAATTTGTTAATGCTTGCATGCATGTAACAACTTGTATTTTCAGATAACTGAATATTATAGCTTAAATAACTCATGCATGTCAGTTTAGACAGAGACCCAGTTGATATCAGATAAGGGACAATGTACTATCAGTTGGATGAATATTTTTCCTATAAAGGAAAATCATCCATGATGAGGATTTATCTCCTTCAAGTTTATGCAGTTAGATCAGAGGTTAGTGAGTGTGTGAAGAGGCCAATTCACACAATTGGCAGCACTGGACCCCAAGGAAACTGCACAAGAAAATAGGAGGCTTGGAGGGCAGAGGAGAAGGTTTGTGAGAAGCCTTTGACTCTCTATGAGTAGCAGAGGGATTGTACTGAGAGATGGATAACTTCCGAGCTAAGGCTTTGTGTAATACGGACTATATTTCCACTTGTATGATAATACATAGATGGGGTTTTAGGCAGATGGTTTCCTTGGGTAAATTATTCTGTGTTATGTGTGATTGATTCCTTCTTATCAGTTGTATGTGTTCTTATTGATGTTTCTCATGGTTGATTAAGCTTCCACTAAATTGTTTGTAGAAGTAGATCAAGTGTTTTGCTTTCGTACATTGCATTACGAGGTTGATCTACAAGTGGGAAATTTCTACATGGTATCAGAGTTGACTGATTTGTAGAAAAATTATACAAAACTCTACATGGTATCAAAGTTGACTGATTTGTAGAAAAATTCTACAAAACTCTACATTGGATCATATATGCAGGTTAATGAGCTTCTGATGGTTTGCTTGATCTAATCAAAGGAGGCACCTATATGGTTGATAAAGGTTGATGGACTAGGATCATAAAGGATTCAAAGTATTATCATTATGTGATTTGATCTTGAACAGTCTAGATCTGAATATTGACGCATGTTTTATTCTATAAATATGATGATCTGGGTATGATTGAAGTCTAGAATAGTTGTGATGTTTTGAGTTAGCATTTACAGATCTGTACATAGGTTTGCTTTAGTAAAACAGCATATACACGTTGGTTCAACATATCAAAGTAGTGTTTACATCATAAATTTAAATTTGAAGATCTGTACACTAGTTCCTTTTGGTAAAAGTGCGTATACACACTGGTTCGACACATGGAAGTAGTGTATACATTATGAAGTATGATGTTTAAAGTTTCAGTTGTTTCTGTTTTCTATTGCAGAGTTATGGGTTCTACTTTGGGTTCTGGTGACAATGTTCTGAATGATCAGATTGATTGATTGTGATTTGCTACAGTGATGATGGGTTGTCAAGTGATTGATTGATTCAGTTGCGGTTGATTCAGAAAGTGATGATTGAGTTTTAGTGATTGGTTGATGCAGATGTATTTGATGGTTGAATTGCAGTTATGATGTTGTTGATGGGTCCAGTATGAAAATTGGATGAAACATGGCCTTCAGATTGTGGTGTTGTGTTCTAGGAGTATCCAGTTTGAAAATTCATGAAACGTGGTCCTTGGTGGAAGAGTAGAGTTTTCTGTAGGCTGGAACCTACGTACTAGTAAACATATTGGCTAGTACAAGAGCTAGGGGGTTGTAGCTCCTTTCCAGTAGCAGCTGGAGAACGAGAGAATGTTGTAGCCTTCTGCAGGTGGGTGCCTGTGTACTAGTATGAGTCTGCACTAGTACAAGATTATAAACAGATTTTCTTGTTATTAAAAGAAGACAGAGACGACAGCAGTAGGTGGCTTTTACCCACATTGGGTTTCCACCTTATATCTTGGTGTTCATGTGTGTTGCTTATGTGTGATGCTTTATTCTTCTTTTACTGCACTGTCTAATAAATCTCTGATATACTGGTTTAAGCTCAATACATGATAAATTGTCTAAATCAAAGTTCTCTACATATACGTTGGTTGCTTTAAGTACAGTCACGTGGACACGCTAGTTCACTTCACTAAAGTAGCGTATATAAATTTGTTTGGGAAATAAAATTTTAGATCTGATAATACTCATTCACCCCCTCTCAGTATTATTTCCAATAATTGGTATCAGAGTAGGTCCTTCAGAAGAAGCTTGTTCGCTAGAAGGGGGATCTGTTGAGCCTCCTTTTTGTCCAAATTTTCATGATTTAACTGAATAATTTTATGTTTGTACTAAGTGTCTATAATCATTATTATTCATTTTACGCATTATTAAGTTATCATTTAGAGGCATTTAGAGCCGATAGTTGTTGATCTATGAACTCTTCTTGTTTTGTTAATTAATGTGAAAATATCTTTAATGTCAGGCTCTTTTGTGGTAGGTGTTAACATTCCTGTAGTAGCAGTTCCTATACCAGCTGTCCTTGCACCAACATTCCTGCATCAACTCTGCCAGCACTAACATGCTTGCACTAATTTGGGGCTTTCATACATTGACACATGTATAGGGAAATATGAAAGAGGTTTTTGTTCAAAATGGTGTTTGAACACTTCCACATAAGCTAAGATACACCCATCCCGTACGGATTTATGTTTAGGCAATAATTAATGCCTCAGCCTCAAATTCGCAGCAGTTTCCAAATTGCCAACTTTTGCCTTGTTTTCCATGCACGTGAAGGCGAATGAAGAAATTCTAGAATATGGGTTTTGGTCCCAGTATAACAAGTTGATATAACCTCAAACCGATTTCTAAAATTCGTAATGTTATAAAAGTTACATAATGGTCTTTGAGGCAGTTTTCTAAAAATAAACTATTTTTCCAGAATTTTAGCATCTCAGATTTCAAATAGTCATTTTTCAGGCATGATTTCTGATGCAATGGATCTGAACCAGAAAATTCTGAGAGAGGTTATTGTTGAAAATATAACAAGATAGATTTCCTCCAAACAATTTTCTGAAATTCGTAATGGTTAAGGAGATACACAGAATTCTTTGGAGACATTTTGTTAAAAAAACCGTTTTTTCCAAAAGTGTAGAAAATGACTAGACTTGGGAAATTCGTGCCAGATCTTCATTCCTTCAATGGGAAAATTGTTGTACTGATATCCTATTGATGAATATCAATTGGGATTCAATCCCCACATTATTTTCAAAATAAACTAACATGTAAAAACCAATATAAAAGAGAGGAGCCACGTAGGTGGAAGAGGATGGCAATTTGTAAATTGTAAATTGTATTTCATTTGCAGAACAGGGAATTGGATCTTTCTATGCAGGTAAGGAGGAGCTGCGCATTAAATTCTGAATTCTGGTTTCTACTCCGAAATGAGTTTATTTGGCAATCACTTCTGAGTAATTTTGTTTCTCTATAATGTTCTAAGATTGTGATTTAAATTTCTGCAAGGGCAATGAGCTGTGTGGTTGGGCCCACCAGCCAGTCCATTGCCCCAAACCTCTTAACTTTCATTTGCTGCATTTTTGTTTGCTTGGTGTGAGTGTGATCTTAGATAATTGCGCAATTTCATTTCATAGCTCTTCTTTCAGTCATTTCATTTTCAATTTCATTCCAAAAGCTTTATTTTACTATTGTGGTTATTTAAGTTTAATATCAATTCTTTTGGATGTATTTTCATAAACGCTGAAATAAAGTAAACGGTGAATGTTTTAACTGTGTCTCTTATTTATTCTTGCAAAGATCTACTCTGATCTCATTGCTGCGTAACAAAGTTTATTTCTAGAATGCAATGGTGAAATAATTGTTGAGAAACAATTTTGGTTAACTTAACTGAACATATACTCATAATTTCCTTTGAATATTCTATGAGACAAATTCCTGCACTTTTGCTGAAAAACATTTATTCTTTCACTTTTGCAGAAAAACATTTATTCCTGGACTGTTGTAGGAAAACATTTATTCCTACACTGTTACAGGAAAACATTTATTCCTGCACTTTTGCAAGCAGATGCTCGGATTAGCATAAGGAAAGATTGTGAATCTTGTTGACAAAATGCTCACATAATTCTTCATTATATTTAAATGTTGCATATATTATAAGGAAGTATTTAATAAGATCAAGGTAAACAACATGAATTATATATTGGTTCTTATTGCATATTTCTCTTACAACTAAAGTACTAAATCTTCTTTAAGAGAAGCAATGCATTATTATTTTGATTCTTCTTAAAGCATTTAATTATTTCCTTAGATTAGTTGGAATGAAGTTGTGTGATTTCTAGTTTAAATTCATGTTTTCAACATAGCAATAATGTTTTAAGAGGTTTCACATTCTTTATTTCTTGAATCGCTTTCTTTTGAATGGGGCCTACATTCCCTTGTCCCCTGGACAATTGAGGAAGACTTACTACAGGAGTCAACTCAACCCAGAATAGGAACCAGAAGTAGATTTCCGGAGTGTGTTTACTTTGCTTTAAAGAGTCTTGTTTATTTTTCCTAAATGACGTTCCTTTTGAATTTCTTGCAAGAGTTTGGTTTTTATTTAACAGATCCCTGAGGTCGTATTCTGGCATATATTATGCTATGCCTCTAAGTTTACTTACCCAGATTGACAAATTAAATGTTGGTGTAAATATTTCATTTATACTGCGTGACATTTTGGCGACGTGTTGGGTAGCAAAAGCCCCACATAACAATTATGGGGCATAAAGCCCGAAATTTTGGGTAGAGATAGGGTAAAAGAATTCGCGGGATGCGCGGAGCGTGAAGTATAATGATTCAAGTCAAAGGGTTGTCTGCCCAAAGATAATGTAGAATAATAGGAAGTGAGTCGGTGGCTCTATGGCTAGAAGGCAGTTAGTTTTTGGCATTATGGATCTGAGTTGTAATGGGTTTATGAGATAAGAAGCTGGGAGCGTCTGTAAGTTCGAGTCGAGGGTATTAGTGGGTAGATGGAGGCTCTGTAGCTGTGTGCACAGAGGCCTGGAAAAGTCTGTAGCTGTGTGAGTGAACCCATGCAGCTGAGTGCTCAAGGCAGATCTGGTTATATTGACGAAGGAATTAAATAAAGATAAGTTGGTTCTAAAATACTGCGTTAAATTTGAACTATTGTGGATCTGATTAATGGATGGTTGATATCTCTATTTGCTTATGCGTATGGTATGGGTTTATGCTAATCTGTATCTCTTTTGAATGCGTGCACTGGTTAACCTAATTAAATGTTTGCTTAAAGACCGTAATAAGTAGATCTGATCTGTAATAACTTGTTAAGTAATAAGTATTGAGGAATAACCTTGTACCGTATCCGCGCAGAAGCAAAGGAACGCAAGATTATAGAATGGTACGCGAACCCTCTAGACCACATCAAGACATCCCAAGGGTGCAAAAACCTAGTTCCAACACCCTCCCTTGCTACCTCGGGTGAGACCTTAGTCCGTGCTTCATGGGTTGTTGCCAAAAGGGCCGGTAGCTATGGGATTTGCTTGGCTAAATACTTCTTCGGAACCTGGTTCAGGCCCATATAAGCCAACAAATGGTTCCATTGCCGGGATCAGGATCTGCCTAAGGGATGTTTGATGTCTGAACACTGGAACCCTACAAAGAAAGAACTTGAAGAGTGGTTGGATCTGAAGCTTCACGAGTTCGTGGTTCAAGAAAACAGAAACTCGCAGATATCGGAGGAAGATTGGTTGGACCACTACATATACACAGATATCCACGAAATATTCTTCTCGAAATTTCGATAGAGTTGTACAAGTGGATCATGAGGTTAGCTGATAGCGTGGGAAGGTGCAGACTAGATCAGCCTATTGTGTGGACTCTAGAACTGGTGCGTAGGCTAGACTTTGTTGAAGATAAAATCACACGCACAGTAGATCACTGGTTGGATCGAGTAATAGGAGGGTTTATCACTGAGTTCGCGATAGACACAACTGGGAGTTATAGTGAAGCAGAAAGGCGATTCCTCCAAGGTCCATGGTGTAAGTATATCAAATCGTTGAATACTTCGATTAAAATGTTGTTATGTGAAAAATAGATTATCCGCATTTATTGATGTCTAGCATAACACGGATCGGAAGAGGTTACCAAGGAATAGAAGGGGTAGAGAATAGTCCTCTAATTTCTATCTCACGAGAGAGCGAGGAAGAGCTTGCGAAGTTCTCACCAAGAAGTGCAGTCTAGTTGATTAAGGAGTGCCTTCCACTGATACCACCTCCGTCCACACCACCACCCACTTCACCTACATCAAATCTATTTACGTCGACATCAACCCCACTCCCAAATCCACCACCATCAAAAGTTGGGATGGCGAGCGCAGTCAAGTTGCCAATATTTAAGGGTGAAGGAAATGAGGAACCAGGTCAGTTTTGGTTTGTGCTAAGATCTGTATTGGAAGCCCAAGGCATAACAGATGATAACATCAAAAGGGCTACCCTAGTTAGTGTGTTGTAGGACCGCGCGTTGACATGGTACATGAAGTAATCAAGCGATCATCCATATGCAGGAATAGCCACAATCCAGGACGCATTAAACAAAGAATTTGGTTGACCAAAATCAGAAGCGTAGCTAGTTATTGGGTTTAAGGAGATCGCAATGCTGCCTGGTGAAACCCCATGGGATCTGGATCAGAGGTTGAAAAGCACCATCCTTGAGGCAAACATGACCTAGTCAGATGCGTAACACTGCGCTTGGTTTGTGGCATCATTGACACCACACCTAAGGACGACTTTGTCAAAAGATCTCAACCTAAGCTGAAGCATTGGAAACAACTATGAGGTTGCATGAAACTCCAATACAAGATCGAGGGTTGGGAGTTCAACAAATCCAAGCGCAAATACAAAACCTATGTCTAGAGATGCGAAGTTTGAAACAAGGGCAGGCGCCTTGGGCAGAAGTATGCGAAGAGGTGTAGTGTATCAAATGTAAGGGCCAGGGCCATGAAAGGGATCACTGTCCAATCTTCACGAACTATGTGACAATGGGGGGAACAATGTGGCTGCGACTAGAGGTACAGGTAGGGCCAAGTGTGGCGCCCGTACTTTGGTGCTTAATCTTCCAGGTGGGAGGAAAGCATGCCACGGACAATTGTCATCTATTGCAAAACCTAAGACAAACCCCCCCTCAGCAGTTATTTTGCAACTTTTGTAGGACGGTGGGCCACGACAAAAGAAATTGTCGTAGTTATGAGATGTTGATGGATCGAACACTTGCTTATAGGATGCAGATGGAGGCGCGTGGGTAGATATCAAGCTATCCATGGGAGAATATGTATTGACTAGCCCAATGCTTTCCATTCCAATGGGAGGTGTTGATGTTGTACTAGGAGTCCAATGGCTACAATCCTTGGCTACAATATCTTTTAATTTTCAAGAACTTTTCATGAAATTTTCTGTAGAAGGAAAGGAATTTGAACTAAGGGGTATTGCAGGGAAACTGGGAAAGATAACCAGCTCTAATGGTATGACAAAGATTCTAAAAAAGGAACAAAGAGGTGTAATTGCACAATTATGTTTGCTAGATGTTTCCACATTGAAATCATCTATTTCTCCAGATCTCCAAAAAGTCTTGGACAATTATTCCAAGGTATTTGAGACTCCCAAAGGTCTCCCACCTATTCATGATCATTATCATGATATTCATTTGATTCCAGGAAGTGTTCCTCCAAACATCAAGCCATACAGGTATCCCTATGCCCAAAAGAGTGAAATTGAACATATGGTTGCAGAAATGATAGAGGCTGGTATAATTCAACCTAGTCAAAGTTCTTTCTTTTCTCCAGTAGTATTGGTGCACAAGAAGGATGGATCATGGTGCATGTGTCCAAATTATAGGGAGCTTAACAAGCTCGTTATTAAAGATAGGTTTCCCATTCCTGTCATTGATGAATTACTAGATGAATTGCATGGATCAATTTACTTCACCAAGTTGGATCTTCGTTTAGGATATCGTCAAATCAGAATGAAGACTGAAGACATTCTGAAAACAACATTTAGAACTCTTGAGGGTCATTATGAATTTTTGGTCATGCCTTTTGGCTTTACTAATGCACCTTCTACATTTCAAGGTTTGATGAATTCTATTTTTAAACCCTTCCTTAGAAATTTTGTGTTAGTATTTTTTGATGATATACTAATCTACAGGAAGCCTTGGAAGGATCATGTTGAACATATTGACAGGGTGCTACAAATATTGGAGGAGAAACAATTATATGCAAAATGATCCAAATGTTTCTTTGGAGTACAAGAGGTGGAATATCTGGGTCATATTATATCTCATGAAGGAGTTAAGGTAGGCCCTAGAAAAATTAAAGCCATTAAGGAATGGAAAATCCCCACATCCATAAAGCATATGCAAGGATTTCTTGGGTTGACAGGGTATTATCACAAGTTTGTTAAGAATTATGGGAGAATAGCAGCACCTCTAACAACATTATTGAAGAAAGATGCATTTTCATGGACTCCATAAGCAACAAATGCCTTCGAACATCTTAAAGAGGCAATGTGCCAAGAACCGGTCTTAGCTACACTAGAATTCACAAAAACATTTAATATGGAATGTGATGCTTCAGGAAATGGAATTGGTGTTGTTTTAATGCAAGATTGAAGACCCATTTCTTTTGAAAGTCATCCAATCAAGGGAAAGTTTTTACAAGGGAAATGTTGGCAATACTACATGCACTTCAAAAATGGTGACCCTACCTAATGGGAAGACACTTCAAGGTAGAAATAGATCATGATAGCCTTAAACACTTTTTAGAACAAAGATTTCTTATACCTTTGTAAGAATTCCCAACTCAAACAAAAGATTCTTATGGAATTGCACACTTCTCCCTTAGGAGGGCACTCAGGATTTTTAAAAACTTACCGCAGGGTTACAAAGGAATTTTTTTGGGATGGCATGAAATCAGAGATTCAAAATTTTGTGGCGGAATGTTTGGTTTTACAACAAAATAAAGTTGAAACAATTAAGACCCTGGGTATATTACAACCTTTATCCATTCCAAGCCAATGTTGGGAGGAGGTTTCAATGGATTTTATCATAAGTTTACCCAAGTTTGAGGGAAAGAGTGTCATCATGGTGGTAGTTGATAGACTTACCAAGTATGCACACTTTTGTGCATTATCACATCCATTTAAAGCCAGTACAGTTTCTACTGCATTTATAGAAATAATTCAAAAGCTACATGGAAACCCAAAGATTATTTTAAGTGACAGAGATCCCATTTTCACTAGAAATTTTTGGACAGAGTTATTTTCTTGTCTTGGTACTCAGTTAGCTCATAGATCATCTTATCATCCTCAATCTAATGGGCAAACTGAGATAGTAAACAAATGTTTGGAAGGATATCTTCGTTGCTTTATCTCTAATAAACAGACACAATGGGTCAAATGATTGGCTCTGGCTAAATGGTGGTATAACACTTCCTTCCATACAGCAACAAAAATGACCCCATTTATGGAAATTTATGGATATCAGCCACCATCCACCACATCATATTTAAGAGAAAATTCTAAGGTTCAAGTCGTGGAACATCATATTGAGCATTAACAACAAGTCCTCCAACTCTTAAAGGATAACCTCGTGTTGGCACATAGTAGAATGAAACAACAGGTAGATCAACATCACGGCGAAAGAAGTTTTAATGTAGGTGATTGGGTATTCCTACAGCTACAACCATATAAACAAATGTCCCTCAAGAAAGCTAAGAAGGATAATAAATTATCAGCAAAGTATTATGGTCAATTTAAGGTGTTGCAAAAGATTTTTACTATGGAATACAAATTGGAGCTTCCTACAGCTTCTCGAGTGCTCCCAGTTTTCCATGTTTCATGTTTAAAGAAGGTTATAGGTGACAAGTTGCCAGAAATTGACGAGGAAGGAAAAATTATATTGGAACCTAAAGAAGTCACAGAAAGAAGAACTTGACAACTACAAAATCGATCAATTTCAAAGTATCTCATCAAGTGGAAGAGCTTATCCGCTGAATATTCCACATGGGAGGATGAGAATTTTATACAAAAGCATCCAAAACTACTCATGTGTTGAGGACAACACTCTTTTAAAGGCGAGGGGCATGTTAGGTCCCTATAATACTAGTGATTACCCCATTACTATTGTAGTTGTATCCCTTATTAATATTTTTGTGCCCCTATGTCCCATATTGTTATTACTGTGCCCCATAGAATCCCTCTATTGTTATTTTTGTGCCTTTATACTATTATTGTTAGGTCGGCTGGGTTATATTGTGACTCCTTAGACTGCTATATATAGAAAGGAGGTTTTGTCATTTGAAACATCAAAGAATCATTCATTTGTGTACTGTAAAGGAGGTTGCCCCCTTGAATAGGTTGAATTCTAAGGAATTGATCTATTTTTTCTATCTTTTTGTGAACTGGTTTCATAACAATTTGAGAGGGAAGTACAAGAAAATTAGTGCTTCCAGGCTTTGAACTAGGCACTACACGCTACACCCATAAGATGGTGGGGTACACACAAGGGTAGCTTTGCTGATTGGTGTGAGTGTAGGAGGATGATGAGGATATGCTTTGGGAAGCTGAAGGTATGAATAACAGATAAATATGATGGGAACGATGATCTACGCACACACTTGGCCAAATGGGCTTAGGCTTATGGAGTGAAACCCCAGCCGGAATGGGTGCACTTGTTCTGTCATACTTTGGATGTCATCCTAATGAATTGGTACTTGGAAACAGAGCTCTGCCACGGTATAGGTGAATGGGATATTCTGCGTGAAGGATTCATAATGACATTCATCTTTGAAGATGGTTTTCATTGTATTGACAAAGCACCACAAGAGGTGAAAGCAACAATCTTTAGGATACCGCCAAATCCATTGGATCTGATTCAACCTAATTGGACCACTCAACTAAGTCACACTCAACTAAGTCACATGCTAGAATGCTATAATGTGATTGTTGAAGAATAAGATGAGGATCAGCAAAAGATTAACATCCCTGAAACAAAGGGTCACTGCGAGGTTGAGGTACTGTAAATTGAGAGTCCTGATGTAACCATGCCATTGAAAATGAAACAAGTAAATATTGGTACAGAGGCAGAGCCCAAAATCGTGAAGTTTGGAAATTATTGGGATGATGCAATGGTGGATAAGGTCACTGAATTCCTCTGTGAATACCAGGATTTGTTCCCTACCAAGTTTATGGATCTAAAAGGGATAATAGGAGACCTAGGTGTTATTAAAATCACGTTGAAGCTTGCCGCGAATCCAGTTAAGCAAATACCTTGCCACCTCAATCCGAAGTATAAGGAGAAGGTCTGCTTAGAGCTAAACAAGATGCTCATGATAGGCATCGTTGAGCCCATAGAAGAATCTGATTTGGTATGCCCAATTGTGGTACATGAAAAAAAGCAGAAGGATGAAATAGTGATCTGTGTAGATCCCATGAAGTTGAATTACGCTTGTGTACATGATCCTTTCGCAACTCCATTCATTATGAGGTGTTGGATAATGTAGGTGGTTAGGAAGCATATTCCTTCACTATGGGTTCTCTGGTACCATTATATCAAAATCAAGTTGAAGGATAGATGTAAGATGACCTTTGCAATTGAGTGGGGTTGTTTTTAGTACATTGTAATGCCTTTCGGGTTGAATAATGTGCCTGCAATATTTTCATGCATAGTTATTACTGCATTCAAGGAATTTATTCACAAGTTTCTAGAGGTGTACTTTTACAACTAGACTATGTTTGGGTTGGTGTAACACCATCTCGCAAGTTTGCGCCTATTGCAAGATACCTATCGAAGGTACCAGATCACGCTTAATATGAAGAAGTGTCTATTTTGTGTTCCTTTTGGGACCCTACTGAGTCATGTGGTTTGCGGACAAGGATTGATGGTAGACCCCATGAATATCATGGTGATACTTAATTTGGAAGCATTGAGGAGTGTGAAGTAGCTATGCACCACCCTAGGACATACTGGATATTACAGAAAGTTTATCAAGGGCTATGCCAAGATCAGCACGCCTATGGAAAAGTTCTTGAAAAAGGACGTCAAGTTCTGCTGGAATGAGGACTGTAAGAAAATCTTGGATGTATTGAAAGAAAGGATGGTCATTACACCGATTTTAGTCTTCCCAGATTGGAAGAAGGAGTTTCATGTACATGGCGATGTGTCATGTATAGTGTTGGGAGCAGTATTGAGACAGGCTGGAAAAGGAGAACTGGACCATCCTATAGCATTTGTAAGCAGAAGTTTATCCAAGGTAGAGAAGAACTATTCCAACACCAAGTGCGAAGGGTTAGCCATGGTATATGTGCTCTAAAAGTTTAGACACTATTTGCTGGGTGGCCATTTTAAGATGTATATAGATTATGCCACATTGAAGTACCTGGTCAATAAGTTTGTGTTCTGAGGGAAAATCTATAGGTGGTTGTTATTTTTCCAAGAGTATGATTTTGAAGTTATTGTGAAACCTAGATGACTGAATGCAGGACTAGACCACCGGTCGCACATCGAAACAGAGGAAGAGCCCACTAGTTTGGAGGAGGGATTGCCTGACGCACAACTATTTGTTGTGCGCATCGCGGATGGTCATTTTGAAGACATCATACACTTCCTAATGATAGGAACTACCCTAGAAGGTTACATTGTCAAGAAAAAGGAGTTAATGGTACACGCAGTAGACTTTTCTGACATTACTAGGCACCCATACAAAATGGGGTCTGATGAAATATTGCAACGATATGTACCAGCATTTGAAAAGAGAAGTATCCTTGCGGATGTTGATTGGGGAACGTGGGAGGTCATTATGCAGGAAGAGCAACCATGCAGAAGATTCAACGTGCTAGCGCTCAAATCTACCTTAGGCTGAAATAAGGTACGACTCAAGGCCACATCAAACCACGCTCAGCCTCGTAGCTAGCGCTACGAGGACAGAAGAGGGCTCTCTCCGGGTCAATCTCGGCAAAATATAATCAACGAGGTCGATATGACTGAAAATATGACTATTTTTAGGCTAGGTATTAAGTACAAAGAGTTTAGAAATTGATTTTTAAAGGTTTTGTTGAATTCAAGGGAAAGGCAAATTTGGGTGCGGGGATGAGGCACAGCTTTTGCAGAGGTCTACTTGGGGTAAGATAGGCAATTGTTTTGATGCCTTAAAGTAAGTTAGATGGGTATACCAAACTGATGAGGAGCTAAGGAGAGCAAGGGAGTCTCAAGGATTCTCCTTAACCTGAAGAAAACATAGAAAATTAAATAAATTTAAAGGCAGAGCATAGCAAGTTCATGGGTTCTACCTTAACACTTCACTTGTTTAATTACAGAAGATTCAATAGAGAAAATGATACACATACACAACTTAAAAGTACTAATAGAAACACACCATCAACACATAAAGCCACATGGATCCCAAATAGTGCTGTAAAACCCTGGTCTTTCCTTTGCCAAAAATGCAGATAAGATATGTACAATATAGTGTCAAGCTATTCCCAAGAGTCCAACCCTGAAAATGTCTAAGAAAATACATAATATAGGAAAGCTAACACATTCCCTTGCCCCTAGGGGTTGAACTCATCATCCTAGGAGTTGTTTTAACCAATTCTAAACTAAACACTACAATCTAGGCAGTCAAAACAACTTGCCTCTATAAGCTAGGAAACCAATTCATTCATAACATTTTTTCTATTTTATGAATGAATCATCTAGAATAGGTAAATAAGTGTCATAAAAACATAAATCTCCAATAATTACGTCAAGGAGGGTGAAAAATCCCATCACAAGTCAAAACAAGTGAAACTGGCTTGATTCGCTGAGCTGAGGATGAAAACTGAGTCAAAACATCTTGTGCGTCGCGCGCCTTTCTAGCTGTTTTTGGGGCACTTTCCGGCATCCAAATTGAGCTCAGGTTGACTTTCTAGAAAGGCCTAGATGTCTACTTTCCAACCCAAGTAGAATTTTCCAATTGGGTCTCCATTTGATACTCCAAATGTGGATTCTCCCAAAAGTACTTCCTGTTGATGCAAAAAGTGGCAGAAAGGTGATTTTCATGATGTCTTTTGAGCTTTTGATCACCCAAAACTTGATGAAATTCCTTGGAAATTGCTGAGCATGTGTATTTCATCATGAAAAATCCAAAAATGTAAGCCACTTGTGTTTTGGACCTCCCCATCTTGTGGGTCGCGTGCTGAGCGCGACGTATAAAACCCAAAAACCTGTTTTCCAAGCCAAAAATTTTGAAACGACAAAATTTTCTCCAAATTTGCCCAAAATTGGAGTGAAGACCCTCCATCATGTATCATGCTCAACTAATGAAGCCTTGGCCAAAACTTAAAAGAAATCAGGCCTTTTGCGTTGTTTTTGTGCTTTCCTCAAACGCCTTTTGAGGACCTTCATTCTCGCTTTGCAAACATGCATGCAAGCCCAATAGTGAGTCTTCATGTGGCGAAGCATGTCCTTGTCGCTGTTTTCCTTCACCAACAACTTTTCCAAGTGAGTTTTCACCCGGATGAGCATTGCTTCCAGATCAATAGGTGTCAAACCACCGGGTCTCCTACGAGTCAATTCCCTGTCTTCCCGAATCTTGCGCAGCTCATAAAGTTCATGCTCATCCTCCAACTGTTTGTTGCGCTGCTCCAAGTAGTTGATCACCCATCTAGCCATCTGCAATTTCTTTTGTAGCGACTCATTCTCGGCCCTTTTCTCTCTGATGATCTCTTTGAGCTCTGAATTGGGCGAACTAGCATCAACATCAATGATACAGGTGTCCTGAACTCCTAAAGGACCCTCATCAACCATGGGTCTCTTGCCCCTATCCTGACTCTGTACCTGTGTTGTAGATGGAACCGAGACCCCTTCCACAGGATGTGGAGATAATACTAGCTCTGTTGGTGGTGTCAACGAGACCCCTTCCACCCCAAGCAGAGATAGTACTCGTCGTGCGGCTGCAAATAAGGCCCTGGGGCCTTTCTGATATGTCACATATACTGGAGCATCAACATTCTCGGTCTCATGAATGTCAAACTACTGTGAAGGCCCTCCCTCATCATGAACGATCTCTGGAGGAGGCTATAGCGCGGAAAAGAGATCACGGGAGATGAAATCCTCCCAAGAAATACCCTGTTATGCCCACTGAAGCATCACTATGATTTTGATCAATGCATAATGATATATGCTCCTGTGCTGATGTGTCGGGGTCTTCCTCTGTACTAAAGGTACCATCCTCTCTATGTTTCGGCATATGAAAAACGGAATTCTCATCATACATACCCATGTGAAATGCATCAACAAACGGACATGGTACGCATAGAGACGAGAGAATCTGCCCTCACAGCTGAAATACGGAATGATAAGTTTCATCAATGGTGCAAACTCATCTTTCAGGTATCTGAAAGGAAAGGCTGCGCTCAAGTGTCTGATATATGCGGGCTTGACATATGGCTCATAATAATACCTCTCCAACATCTAGCATTTACTCCATTCCTCCCCCACATTTGGTATCTCGGTGGCCTGAGAAATAGTGTCAAGTGACAAATTGAAATCCACTCCGGCAAGGTTTACATGACCATCCTGTAAGTTAAGGACAAATAGACGGACCAGTTCCCGATGATGCTGAGTTTGTGAGATCATCTCACAATATTGGTAACATGT
>APFE030768936.1:13289-45573 GCA_000404065.3 Pinus taeda | reverse complement strand
TTCCTTCTCATAAATAGCTTTGTGTAAAAAATTTCCCTTGATTGGACGACTTTCAAAAGCAATGGGTCTTTCATCTTGCATTAGAACAACACCAATTCCTTTTCCTGAAGCATCACATTCCAAAATAAAGGTTTTTGTGAAGTTCGGTGTAGCTAAGGCTGGTGCTTGGCACATTGCCTCTTTAAGATGTTCGAAGGCCTTTGTTGCTTCCGGAGTCCATGAAAATGCATCTTTCTTCAATAATATTGTTTGAGGTGCTGCTATTCTCCCATAATTCTTAACAAACTTGCGATAATACTGTGTCAACCTGAGAAATCCTCGTAGATGCTTTATGGATGTGGGGATTTTCCATTCCTTAATGGCTTTAATTTTTCTAGGGTCTACCTTAACCCCTTCATGAGATACAATATGACCCAGATATTCCACCTCTTCTTGTACTCCAAAGAAACATTTGGATCTTTTTGCATATAATTGTTTTTCCTGCAATAGTTGTAGCACCCTGTCAACATGTTCAACATGATCCTTCCAAGACTTGTTGTAGATTAGTATATCATCAAAGAATACTAACACAAATTTTCTAAGGAATGGTTTGAAAATTGAATTCATCAACCTTGAAATGTTGAGGGTGCATTGGTAAGGCCAAAAGGCATGACCAAAACTTCATAATGACCCTCATGAGTTCTAAATGTCGTTTTCAGAATGTCTTTAGTCTTCATTCTGATTTGATGATATCCTGAATGAAGATCCAACTTGGTGAAGTAAATTGATATGCAATTCATCCAGTAATTCATCAATGATAGGAATGGGAAATTTATCTTTAATAGTGAGCTTGTTGAGCTCCCTATAATCTGGACACATGCTCCATGATCCATCATTCTTGTGCACCAATACTACTGTAGCAGAGAAAGAACTTTGACTCGGTTGAATTATACCAGCCTCTAGCATTTCTGCAACCATACGTTCAATTTCACTCTTTTGGACATAGGGATATCTGTACGGCCTGATGTTTGGAGGAACACTTCCTGGAATCAGATGAATAGTATGATGATGATCACGCATAGGTGGGAGACCTTTGGGAGTCTCAAATATCTTGGAATGATTGTCCAAGACTTTTTGGAGATCTGGATAAATAGATGATTCTGATGTGGAAACATCTAGCAAACATAATTGAGCAATTGCACCTCTTTGTTCGTTTTTAGAAGCTTTGTCGTACCGTTAGAGCTGATTATCTTTTCCATTTTCCCTGCAATACCCCTTAATTCAACTTCCTTTCCTTCAGCATATTATTTCATGAAAATTTCTTGAAAATTAAAAGCTATTGTACCCAAGGATTGTAGCCATTGGACTCCTAGTACAACATCAGCACCTCCCATTGGAATGGAAAGCATTGGGCTAGTCAATACATATTCTCCCATGGATAGCTTTTCCAGAGCAATTTATTGTTCCTCCATTTGCATTCATCACTTGACACACTGGTGCTGGATATAGGAGGCAATTCAATTCTTTTGCTACCTTACAATGAATAAAATTGTGGGTACTTCTTGAATCAATCAACACTATTACCTTTTTCTTCTTGATTTGTCCTTCTATCTTGATGGTTTGAGGAGTGGTAATTCCCACCGCCAATGCATTACAAGATATGGTCAGATTCATTTCTTCTTTATCTAGGCCTTGTTCTTGGAGTATATCCTCTTCTTTTGACCTTTCTTGCTCCTTTTCTTCTTCCTCTTCACAATCTATGTAGAATAATTTCTTCTCAGCACACTTATGACCTTTAGTGTATTTGCTATCACAACTGTAACAAGCCCTTTTGCTCTTTTTTCTTCCAATTGTTGTGGTGCCAAAACTTATAGGTTGTGGAAAGACTTAGGGGGGAAACAACACTTCCGTCTTTATAGTGGTGAGTGGTATGCTTCCTGGTTGCCATAATTTTGCTTTCCATTTTTCTTGCTAACCTGAATGCCTTCTCTAATGAATCAGGTTCCCAAAGGCGAACATCATGTTGGATATTATCCTTTAAAGTCCCTATGAACACATCAATCCTATGCTCCTCTGGAATATTTTTTACCCTTATGTTCAATTTTTGGAACTCCTCAATGTGCTCCATTATTGAACCCTTTTGTTTGAGACTTATCAATTGGCTAAAAAAAGTGTTGCTTTTTGTATCCTCATAATGTGCTATCAATTCTTCCGTAAAAATTGCCCAAGTGATAAATTGTTTACGAGAGCAAAGCCATTGATACCATACAAACTGATTTGGTTCCAAATATAAAGTTGCCATACGTACCTTTTGTGTGTTTTGCACATTATGGAGATCGAAAAATTGCTCCATCTGTAGTATCCATGTTCCGGGATCCTTGCCATCAAACTTCCTCATATCGATTTTTGGAATATGGTGGGTCTTCGATCCAACATTAGAGTCTATGGAATCATGATTAACATTTCTTTTGTTCTCATCATGAGTTTCCTTTACTACCCTTTCACCGTTAGTAAGCATTTCTTGTAGAAACTTTGTTAAATCTGCCTTCAAATCTTCCATGCCTATCTTCAAATCTTCCATGTTTGTCTTTAAACCATCCATCTTAGCTTCTACATCTTTCTTTAAACCATCCATCTTAGATTCTGTTGATTTTTGTGCAAGTGACACTTGTTGCACTTGGTTTCCTAATTTTGATATATCATGTTGCATTTCTTCCTCTTCTTCATGAGTCATGCTAGAGCTTTCAGGTTGCCTACTATGTGTTTGCATTTTCTTTCCTCGGGGCATCAGTTACTGATAATAATGCTCTACTATGCCCTTTGAATTCCTTCAAAATAAATTTCAAACTAATCTTAAGCAAAAATTTAAAAGAATCTACACACCTTTTTTCACTTTGTAGGAGCTCGATATTGCCTCTGATATATCTCTGTACATTCAAATCATCCAGTTCTGAAATTGTGACTTGCAGTAGCCTTCTCTGTCCTCTTTCCAATGCCAGCAGTCTGATCCAAATTGGATTCTCCAAGGAAGCGTTATGTGAAATCTACCACAGTGACCTGATTTTAGACTAGTTCAGTAGAGCGAACTTGTACGACGTGCCACGAGTCACTGTTTTGACCTTTGGCTCTAAAAAATATATAGAAGAAGCTATAGTCCGTCCTCTTTCTATTCCTTCTTACAAAATTTCAATCTGATGCTCAGAGAGAAAGTTATGACGATTTTCCCGAGGTCACCTGTTTGGAATGTAATTCAGGAGTCTACAAAAAGACCAACTTCCTCAGATCATATCTCTGCAAATATAGCTCGAAAAGCTCTAAAATTCGGACCCGAGCTTCAGCGTGAGGTCTTATCAAATGGGTTTTTTTTTAGCTTCTGAAATGTCGCAAAAACAAATTTATAGCGAAAATGCCACGATGACCTGTTTGGAGCAGCGAAACCCTAGAATCCAAAGCTTTGATACCAAATGTTATGAAACTAGCTCAAGAAAAAGATAGAAAAGATAGATCCAACGCCTTAAAATTCAGCCTCTTCGAGGGGGCAACCTTCTTTACATTACATAAATGAACAATTCTTGGATGATACAAATGACAAAACCTCCTTTCTATATATAGGAGTCTAAGGAGTCATAATATAACCCAGCCGACCTAACAATAATAATATAAAGCCACAAATATAACAATAGAGGGATTCTATGGGGCACATTAATAACAATATGGGCATAATAGGGGCACAAAAATATTAATAAGGGGTACAATGACAATAGTAATGGGGTAATCACTAGTATTATAGGGACCAGCAAAGCCTCCCTGTGAGGTTTCAAGAACTGTAGGCTATTGCCTTTCTAGTAACAACCAAAACAAACTTATCTCCTAGTGTTCCATTGGGCATGGAGTTTATTTGCATAGAAAACAAAAACTAAAAAAACATATTACAATATTAAGGCCTTAAAGCCTCATATGAAGTAAAATTTCAAAAATTTCTCATTGTATGGGCCATCAAAAACACCTTCACCCTCCAAATTGTGCAGAATGAAAGTATTGTTCATCTGAACTTGAGCAAAGACAAATGATCCCGTCCATAAGGCATCAAATTTACCATGGTTTCCCTTCTTTTCCTTCAATGCATCCCATTTGAGAACCTAGTCACCAACTTGAAAACTGTCCATCTTTTCCTTTCTATCAAAGGTTTCTTTGATCTTCTTCTGATGAATTCTTGACTTCTCAACCAGTTGTTCTCTAATCTATTGTAATTCAACCAAGTTACTCATTCCCCTCGCCATGTCATTCTCTTCATTCTGTTCTTCTTGCAAGAATTTGGCCACATGGATAATCAATTGGATAGGAAAAACATCATCAGTGACATAAACTAGCTTAAATAGAGAATTTCCTATGGAATTATTGTTGGTAACTCTGTTAGCCCGTAGTGCAAACTTCAACTTGGAATCCTAGTTCTTTTTCTTGTCCTCCAACAATTTTTTGATTATCCTTACAAGAATCTTGTTAGATGATTCTGCTAGGCCATTGCCTTGAGGATAATATGAGATAGAATGCACCAATTGAATGCCCATGGATTCACACATGTCCACCAATTCTTCTGCCTTGAAAGCTGCCACAATATCAATGACTAGTTTGGTTGGGCAACCAAATCTAGTGAAAATATTCTCATTCAAGAACTCTATGATAACCTGATGATTAGCATTTTTAGTGGGTATAGCCTCAATCCATTTGGTGAAATAATCATTGGCTACCAAGATCCATTTGTGATGGCCACTGGAATGTGGATTGATCTCACCTATGAAGTCCAAGCCCCACTGCTGGAAGGGACCATTGGCGTGTACTGGCTTCAAGGGTAGAGATTTTAGTTGTTGTCTTCTTGCAAACCTCTGACATTTGTCACAAGACTTCATAAAAGAAGACACATAAGAAAACGGGGTAGGCCAATAATACCCAACTCTCAGGATCTTGTGGGTTGTGGTTTTCCAATAATGATGCCCTCCACAGATGCTAGAATGGAACTAGTGCGTGACTTCCACAGATTGTCCTTTGTATAGACATATCAAGAGGATCCCTGATGGTTCTTTCCAATAAAACAATTTTTTATTAATGTAGAATTTGGCTGATCTGAGCTTAATGGGTCAGGGTTTACTTGAGCTAAGCCCTAGAGGGACTTTGAGCTTCTACAAAAGATGAACTACACTGGAATACCATTCACAGGTGGCTAGAGTTGGAGCTTTGAGGATGATGGGATCAACTGCCGGTCATTTCTGCTTATTAGCTTGATGTATTGGAGGGACAACAACTCTCTAAACAAGAGTTTCCTTGGCATTATTCATCTTCAAACTCAGATCATATCTGTGTTGATCATCAATTTTCAAAACAGCTCCACCATCCCACTCTTGGTTGATCTGGTCATTGAATAATGACTTTTCATAGGCATCTATGGTCAAAAAGGAGGCACTACCTTTTTCTTCCAGACAATGGATCTCATAATCTTCTTCAAAATGCTCTTCTTCCATGACTACATTCTGGAAAGGGGTCTTCACCCTTTGTTCTTCATTGGCATCTTTGCTTCTTTGCAGAATCTGCAACTGCGCATTAGCTCTTCTATATGGATTTGGATTTCTAGGAGCAAAGATATTAGGAATTCTTCCTTTCCTAGGGTTCTGCTCAACCTTTAATTTGGAGATTTCAGAGGCTAATGACTCTATCATCTTGGTCACTTTATCTATCTTGGGATCTGAAGATGATGAAGATTTGCCCCTTTGTCTCCTTCTATCAACATTCCCCTTGAGCTTCTCTGTAGCCATGATGTTTGATTCTACTTCCAAGGCTGCATTGCATATCAGCCAAGGTAGCACACCATCTCTCCCTCAATGGTAGAAAGAAGTCCAAATCAAAGGCATTGGCATAGGTGAGTTTAGCATAGGTGGTGGTGGGTTTTACTTCAGCTGGTATCTTGTTGTACATGCGCTTAAACCTCTTATTAAAATCAAACAACAACTCACCATTTTCCCTCTTTAAGTTCCCAAACTTGGTGTGGTAGTAGAGTAGATCCTTCTTATCCCCCCAATACTTTAGGAATGCATCATCTAAAGCCCCAATATCTTCTATAGACCTTGGGGTCTGTTCTCTGAACCATTTTCTAACCTTTCCATCTAGACTTTGGACAAAGACTCTGATCCATGCATCATCTCACTAATGTCCAGGTTATCAGCATAGCTATAGAATGATTCAAGATGTTCCTCAGCTGTAACACATTTAGTCCCAGTGAACTTAGGCATATACTTCTGATATTCTCCAGTAGGCATGGCATTCAAAGGAGTGGGCAGTACTAGAGGTCCATACCTAGCAACTATGATTCTTTCCATTTTGGTAGGTGATGCCATAGTTGTGGTGGCTATAAAGGTACTGGAAGTTTGACTGATAGAGGGTTGAGGAGTGATTGATAGGAGTAAAGGAGTATGATGGATAGGAGGAGAGGCTTCCTTTGGGCTAACAATGAAAGGAGAACCTAAAGAATAAGGAGCTCTATGAATCTCTAAGGTTTTTTCTTCACTGCTAGTATTAGATGCTATACTCTCAACATGTATTTGCTCTATTACAAGATTTTCTTAAAGAGATATAGAATATTATTTAGAGCTACCTGAACCTGATTCTCCTTTCTGCAACGCCTTTCTTTCTTTAATGATTTTTTCAGGGTTAGGTACTAGGTCAGCTCGTGGCTTTTGAGGATTTCTCTGAGTTTGCCTTACAAACTGAGCCAAAACTATGGAGTGAAGTCGCCAAGAGGTTCGTCCTCCAGTAGAGTCGCCAAATATATGACTACAACCCAAATAGTGTCTAGACTTTGTCTATCATCAAAATTAGATCTGTGTCATCCCCCAGGGAAGCTAAGCTTCAGTCTCCTCTCCCCGACAACGACGCCAATCATGTTAGCACTCCAGGAAGGTCTCCTAGGTTGTAGCTCTGAGATGTCTGGAAACATATAAATCTTCAATATCATTCTATGGACTATTGGAATGGATTGGCGTTTGGATCAAGTCAGATGATTGTTTCAACTCTGTTTTCACTCAAGACATGCATGAACACCCTCAACTTGATAAGGCTTTCAACCACTAATGCTCAATAGTTTATAGATTCAATGAATAGATGGAGAATCCTAACTATACCAGTAGATACATACATAGACACATATGAATGGCTAGCTACAGAAAGTAAATGAAGCTTACAAATCTAATTTATTGATGCAGAGATAAGATGACAGCTATTTGGAATTTGACACAAAAGAAAACATGAATAACCTATTCAAGTGCAATCTTAGAACAGAGGAGAAGATGGAAATTGAACATGTAACAACACAAGAAGCTTATATTACTGGAATGAAGATGAGACGTTGGGAGGAATATAGTATCCTCGATCTCCAAAGGTTGAACCCTTGATACTTCGAACTTTCAACCATTTATAGGCTTTTTACAATGCTCTCAAACCCTCTGAGGCTCGAGATGTCTTAATCTATCCCCTCTATCTTCTCAACTACTTGATGCCATAACTAGACAAACATGAGCTCAGAGGTCTCTTTTTCTAACAACACAATAACTATATTCTAGTAATTTTGTTGCGCTGTCCGGTGGCTCGCTCGTGCCAGCGACATTTCATAACCATTTCTGTTGGTTTAGCTGCATCGTGCTATTGTTTTTTTTTTCCTTTCGGTCATATATTCCGTTATTTTAGTTCAACTGTCTAACTATCAAAAAACATTGACAGAGCCAACAAATTTCCTCCCCAAGTGACTGGTGGGAAGTGGGATATGGGGCCATTGGATTGATATGATCAATGGACAGGATCATATCACAAAGATAGAGGAATTGATATCGCATCCGCGGATTTGAAAGTGAAAGGTGGTATTTCGGGCGAGATCACAAGAGGTAAGTGGTAATTCGGATTGGCACTTGATTCCACTCATCAAGTGACACGTAGCAGTGAGGAGGAGAGAGGAAACTGCCTTACTGGGTGGGTATCCCTCTCGCTTGTTGCTCGAGCGATATGCATGATAGCCGTTAGATATGGCGGAAATGATCTAACAGTGGTGATTGGTCGGAGCGAGTGAGCGTAAATTGTTAGTCGGATGAAGTATGGACCGTCGAATCAATGGAAATATTGACGACAGGGATCAGAGAATGGAGGGCACAGTGGAAAGGAGATGAACTGAGAGCGGGCCCGCTAATATTTATCAGCATGGGTGTATAATTTTTGAAGTTTGGGTTATGGCCAAAGATGAGCAAGAGGAGACGTGGACCATCGGAGCTAAAACAAGGGACATTTTCATTAAAATATCAGCAGTGCACCTCAGGGCTAACAAGATCCACCCTACATGTCAAAGGAAGCAATGGAGGCACTAATAGACAACGCTGATTGGTATGCCTTGCTGTACAACACCTTCATCCAAATGTTTAGTGCAGAGAAGCCTCCACATGTTCTACCAAAGTTTGTCTTCAACATACTTGTCATGCAGGATGTAGCATATCACATGTCGACAATATTGACAACTAGACTGCATTGGAAGAAGAAGGCACCTTGGCCCGCTCTTCCGTTGTGGATTGGGTTATATGAGATCCGTAGTATCAAGCAAGTAGATGTCAAAGAAGAACATATGAAGAAGTATCCATTTGACCTCTGAAGTTACAATCCGTATGACCCACATTGCATTGTGAAGGATCACTGCACGAGAGTAAAATTCAACTGGATCCACGAGCATTTCATTCGGGCGAGGAGGAATCATGGAGATATTGCTGCAGTTTCTCCAGACCCAATGAACAGGTCGGCTTCGATATGGAGTGGTTAGCAAAGAAACATGAAGCAACATCATGGGGAGCACCAGCACCAACACTAGCAGTAGCAACAAAGGCAAGCATGCCAGTGCGCGACAAGGGCAAGAGGAAGATTGTCGATCACATGGAGGAGAAGAAAAGCTGCAAGTTCTGAGTAGATCCATTAGCAGAGAAAGTAGCTATGGCTATAGAGGAAAAGAGGCACCAGCATGACATGCAAATCACACAAAGGCAAAGGGATAAGAGAAGAATGGAAGAAGCAGAGAAGGAGTTGCATGAGTTGAGGGATCAACTCCGGAAGGAACAAGAGCTACACAAACAGGAGAGGGAAGCACAACATTAACAGGTACACTAGGGGGCGCAACATGTGTAAACATATGAAATAGTTTTCGTACAAGTAATGGATTCATCAAAACAACTGGCATCAAGCAAATAGGGTGAACCATCGCAGGAGAAAGACTTCGCTCATGAGATAGAACAAGCACTCCAGCAGTTGGATGCAGACATGGAGTAGCAAGAGTTGGAATAGGACACCAACCTCATGCCTCACCACCAAGAGGTCGACTTACCCACTTCATTGCATCCAAATGATGAGAAAGTCTTAAGTGACCAAGGAGGCACTAAGATCCTTGGTGATCAGCCGAAAGGAGAGATGCACAACATCTCATTCAATAAATCTCGACATAGAGTTTTGCAGTCTCACATAGTGTCAACTTCAGAGGATCATACATCTCCTATAGAAGTTGAGGAACGAGTGATCATGACTGATGTGTGCATACATCCATCAGCCTTGGACGATGCAACCAAAGTGTAAGATGAAGCCACTAGCTCAAGTGTTCGCTTTTTGATAATTGAGAATGAGCGAATGGCGAAGGAACTACAGAAAACCAAGAAAGGAGGAGAGTTGGTGACAACGTCTGCCCGAGCTGAACTGAAGAAGGCAATACTAGATGAAGTATTGTCCCTTGACACAGTTATGCGAGAGTTGTACTCTAAGTTTGGTACCATGCATAAGGTAGTCATCCATCTCAACGTATGGCAGCAGTGATGTGCTAGAAGAGCACGTATCTTGACGAACTTGCATGCTGCTGTTGATGACATGCAAACATGGATGATGAGATACAAGGGAGCCTCACTTCACTTGCCTAAAATGATGAGGGCTAATGTGGTCGAGTTGAAAGCACCTATCCAGAGTCAGATCTGGAACTATGAAGATCTCCTGCAACTCATCACTAGCATAAAGGCTTCCCATGCATGAGTATTCTAGAGTATGGATGTTGTGGTGTGCACACATGCAATCCCATCTATTGGGACTCTCAACCAGGTGAAGACAAAGGCATAGGTCTGAATAGGGCTTAACTCGTACTTTGATGAATTGATGTGCATTGCCATCAACACAGACTTGCCCATTAGAGCAGATATCATACACAAGTATGTTGCTGGTTTGGTTGCTTTCAAGACAATGATGCGCATGCTTTCATATGAGTTGGAAAGAGGAGCTTGAGCAATGTACTCGAATTTTATGGTTGCAAGAGTCAGGTTTCAGACAAATGTCACCGCGAAGCACACAGACACCATCAAGGACTACTGATCTTGGCATTAGTATGTTACCGTCGATCAGCATGAGTATGCTGAGAAGTTGGACTTCCATGGTTGTCTATGTCAAAGGATGTCTAGCATGGCTTGATCAAGCCATTTTGTTTCACATGGGTACATGTGCATTGTAATGTAATGTCTTGTCAAGTGTAAGTCAAGTGTCGATAGTTGGATGTAACAGTCATAGAGTAGATGAAGAGTCATGAGGGTAGTTGAACTGCCACAAAGGGGAATGTCAAGGGTCACCCCACCCTTTGCTATAAATAGTCCCTCATAACTCATTATATGGGTTTTTGGTCAGCCAAGCTTTTGATAAGACTATCTTGGAGAGAGCTTGGACAATATTGTAACGAGCCTTGGCTTCTCCACTGCGCAGAGCTAGTACATCTCTTTGGAGGAGCAGGTGATTGTGGCTGTAACATTCCACTATAACATTCCACTATCGGGACTAGTGGTTGGACATGGATGTATTGTATGACTGGAACTTACACTTCTTAATATAACAAGATCCAATGCATTTGATGCATATGTTGTATTGTATTCTATGCTATCTAGTTTACTCTAAATGATATATGTATTGTTTGCTTACGCATGCATGTATAGAATATTATGTATAAGTATGTATGAATATTTCTAAAATGTGTTGTTGGTTTAACCATCACTTTGGATTTCTCACTAACTTGCCTTCCATGTTGTGATGTATCTTTTCTCGTGTGTTCCCTTCCAATCCAAGTGTTATCACAGGTTTCCAAGGGGCGCACTCATCTCAACCCCATGCATTAGAACACTCTCATGAACCTTCCTTGACTCACTGCAACTGTCACACCCTTGCTACCAAGAGAGTTATCCTACTTGCCTCTGTGTGAAATTGCGGTCAAGGCATTACCATACAACCCACCACTAGGACCCCTACACCTAACTGTTTGAGGTCTAATTGGGACTTCCTACTGAGGAGATCCCCTGACATGTTGGCGGGTCCAACACTGTCAACAGGGGTCTAGAGGGACAAGAACCCTCATATCATCTTTTTTCAACACCATTTGTCTCTTCTTCAAATTGATTATCACCAAATTATCAAAATCCAAATCTAACCCAAGCATTATTGGTTAGGGGTTACTATAATCTACAATTTCAATCACTTCGAAGTCTGCAACAGTTCAGACTCCTTCAATGTCTATTATGATTCTAGGTAACCATCCCATAGGAAGGATCTTCTATTGGTTAGCCATCCTCAACTGTATCAGTGAACATTTCAACTTCGGTATTCCCATTAAATCCCAAGTTTTATTAAGTAACACATTGCTATGGGGTAAAATGCACGGGATGAAAACTACCCTTGAAAGTCTTCCCGGGACCTTCGATAAACCGTAAGTTTATCTGCAAAATCCACTTGTTACACACATGTTCATCTATCATACATATATTGACAGGGTATGGAAAGAGGATCACCTTTGGTTCTTTCTAGATTCGCTTGGGGATCTCCATGCGGTAAGAAGAACTCCTCCTAACCGGCTCCAAGACAATTCCTACACAAAAGAACAAAGCAAACCAATCACAGCATACACTTCTGACAATTAATGTAAGAATCTATAACAAACATGTATAAATGTATAACTTATCTTCTTAACACAACAAGCATCAGAATGAACAAATAAATGCATAATATCACCGACACTTTGGAGTAGGGAACACAACCGTAATCCTATATTCAGAATGGAAGAGTGATTACAACAACCCATTGTATTAGTCTTCCTTACCCCTTCTTCCTCTCTCTCTCTCTCTCTCCTTCTTTCAACTAGCTCCTTCAAGAATATGATAGTTCATAACAACTCTATGGGCTATCCTTCCAAATTTTGTGATCCCCTTTGCAATGGCCCTCTCGTTTCTTATATAGCAATCAAATTAGGGCTGCCAAGCTCCACCTGTAGTTCATTTGGGCAAAAAACATGAACCTGCCTTGTTTACAAGATTTTTCCCATTTGCCTTCATTCTCATAATAGAATTTCTCCAAATATCTTGATTTTTTGAGTTTCTTTGCTTTTCTAGCACAAATTTAGGGATTTAATATCTAGATATTTATGAGCAGATTCGTTGGCATAACCTCTTGAACATCACTTAAGTTCACTAACTCTCCCCCTGGTCTAACAGCAAGAGTTAGCAGGGTGACTAACGCTCCTTTATTCTTGGTAACAAGCTTTATAAAGTAGGTTGTCAGTGTATGGAGAGCACTAGTGTGGATTCTGGGCCTGCAATTGTGACCATTGCTTCAGTCATCTTGTATTTGTCCTCTGAGTTGATTAGGAGGTCAATTTGTCCTATAACACACATTGGTATCAGATCTTAAATCCAAGATTACTTGATCCATATCATATTCCCCTATTTGCGTAGTTAATCTCATTTCCTTCCCCATTCTCTTCTTGTGTTGATGTAAATTGTTCACTGCATGCAGATCGCTTTGCTATACCTCTTTATTAGCACAAGAGTTTATCAACTCTTAGAGTTCTTCGACAAACCTCTAATTCCTTAACAAATTCATCCAAGTTTGTAAAAATGACTTCAAAATACTTGGATCTAATTCTTGCATCGGAGTAAACACTTTGTCATAGTCCTTCTTAGGCATTAGCTTCGGTTGCACGTTAGATGTTGAAGCCCCAACATCCATGAAGCTTCGCTTCACTCCCATGAACGTTTATTTTTCCTTTTGGATACTGAACCGTGCATCAACATCGTAACAAGGAGTGGAGTTGTGACAAGAGATGATAAAGGTAAGAAGAAAGTAGAAGAGACATGGGTAGAAAGACCGCAGAAAATGGCCCTCGCTTCCTGTCTGTGCCAGTACCTTTAACTCCACGATGCCTTGCTACACATCTATAAATATCATTTTGTAGCGATGATCAACCTTGTTTTAGGTCTCTCTTGTTTCTTCTAGGACCTTTTCTCCCATCTCGTCAATGTCCCCACCAGTGAGGAGAACCAGTACCACGCCCTTAGATTTTCTCACCTTTTGTTTCTTTCGTGCACTTGGCATAGTTAGTGTAGGTACCCTATTTTTGATCATGAATGGTGATTGCTATGTTGGATCTACATCGCTGAGAGGGTCCTAGGTATCATGCTCTATCTCTAGTTCTATCTCTGGCTCTGTCTCTGGCTCTGGCTCCTTTGCTTATTTTCCTTTGTCTTTCCCACTTGGACCTGCATGCTGCACAATGGTCCACACTGCTTCACTGTTGTCTATGGTTGGGGACATTCATTTGGCTAACCATTTCTATATTATTGCGAGTAGGTCATATTCAATGACCAAATATCCATAGTTCAAGAAAACAAAAATCTGTGATTGTCGATTGAAGCCTGGTTGCAGAAGTCTCTCTTTACCAAACAACATGGGATCTTCTTCGCAACGTTTTCTAATGAACTATATGAATGGGTATCAAAGTTGACCAAGAATAAGACTTGTTTCAAGAACGACGAGCCTACCGTGTTGAGCCCTGAATTGATACATCGACTTAAGAATACTAACAATAGTATCTCAAGAGTAGTTGATTTTTGGATTGACAATATCTTGGGAGGATTTATTACTAAGTTCACAATAGACACAGCTGTATCTTACAATGAAAATGAGAAAATATTTTTCAAGGGTCTATGAGGTAAGTACCTAAATTCCTTGAAGCTGTGGATTAAAATTATTTTGTGTGAAAAGGGTGTACTATGAATGCAATCAAATTAATGTTTGGATGAAGAGGGAATAAGTTTGAACAAGGACCAGGGTCTACGCAAAGCGTGAAGCGATATAGAATAGAACGTGAACCAAAGAAATTTATTGATACTGACTATAGTCCCTTGTTAGGTGGGTTTGAGATTGAAGAAGAAGGAAGTAACCCTGCAACCCCGCGGTATTCCCCCTCCCATCCTGAAGGTGCGTCGAAGTTAGGAGTTAAGAAAAATCATGGCATATTTGGAATTCTCCATCCATCTACTCCCCTTACCCCCCCCATCCCCCTCCCGTTACACAACATTTTGTCACTGTCCCTGCACTCCCCATTCCTCGATCCTAGAGGACCTCTATAGTGACCCTCATCTGCTTTCCTATCATGAAGAACATGTCCCTACATCTATCTTCATATGTAGAACATTTCCCTCTTACATCATTTCTAAAGAATATTCCTTGAAACTCAATTTTCAAGACTGGCGCTAGGCCTAATGTTATACTCTGCAGATCGACGCAAGGAAGAAATTGCGTTAGCACTCAGTTTCTTCCTTGCAGTGATATGCAGAGTATAACACTGGGCCTAGATCCGATCTTGAAAACTGAGTTTAAAGGAATATTCTTGGGAAATGATGTAAGAGGGAAACGTTCTGCAGATGAAGAGAGATGTAGGGACATGTTCTTCATGGGAGGAAAGTAGATGAGGGTCAATGTAGAGGCACTCCAGGATCGAGGAAAAAGGAGTATAGGGACAGTGACAAAATGCTATGTAACACCTGTCCATAATTCCCCTACACCCTTTCCCCCTCCCCCTAATCACCCCCCTACCCATCTCCGTAACCACCCAAGAAGAAAAATGGTCATTGACATTAAGATGCCTATTTTTGGAGGACTTGGATCAAAGGATCATGAGTAGTCCTAGTTTGTAGCTGATGCAGTATGGAAAGCAATAAAAATCACTGATGAAAATGTAAAGAAGGTGCACCTCTTCACAAAGTTATGGGAAAGAGCGCTAACATGGTCTATGAAGTATTTTGTGACTAATCATGTCGCTTCATTGGATGATATTAAGAAAGTGCTGGTATCAAAATTCAAGAACCCAAAGTCAGAATCATAGGGCATTACGGAGCTGAAGGAAATCAAACAAATGACTACTAAGTCTGTGTGGGAGTTGGATTGGTGATTCAAGGTGTTAATGGGACAAGTAAGATTTAACATATCCCCAGAACAACATAAAGAATGGTTTATAGTTGCATTGCTACCACATATCAGGTTCTAAATAGTGTTGGGGGCCTATTGGGCTTAGATCCAAACTGGGCTTTCATGATGGAATTTCAAATTCTCAAACTTAATTCTCCAGATAGAAAAGTGTAAAATGTGGAGCGGTACCTAGCTTTTATAGTGAATTTGAATTTCAAATCTCATGATTAGCTTAGATATTATTTATTTAATGCAAGTATGGCACTATATCCGTCCAACTATGCTTCATAAATGCATTTCTCCCACACCTTTTAACAACAACTCTTTCCTTCCAAGGGTCATATTTTTCCAGTTATCTTCAAAAATCCCGCAGTAATCTACCCTCCATCGCATCCAGTTTTGATTAAAGAATCCACATTTTGAGGAGTGGAGTACACAAAGTTCTATTTACTGCGCAATGTCTAGGGGCTTCGAGGTGGGTTGAAGCCCCTCATTTTGTAATGGGTATTGGGGTTTTAGTTCATTGTTTATTGAGTCCATGGTATGTGGACCATGGTTTTTATAGAAGCAATGTATTTAAGGACATGTAATGCTTTGTCGAAAACATGATCAATTGTCATAGAGAGAGCACAAGTGATTGTGTCCTTTTTTTGTGTTTTGGGTCTTAAGGAAATGATCTACAGCTGAGTGCATAGAGGCCTTGGAAGAGCCTGCAACTGGGTGCACAGGTCGAGAAGTTGTATGTACTAAAGATCTATCTTAATAAAGAAGAAGAAGTTTTGGTGAAGTCTTTGTAGCCGTATCTGTTAATTGTGTTCTATATATTTATGCGAAGTAATTGCAAGTAAATTAGTATGCTAGCACAACTGTTATTGTTCTGTAATGTGTGTATATTAAAACGAATGTGACAAAGTCTATAGTTAGAATAGTCTATAGTTAGAATACATTGCATAGTAATGTTATGAATGTTAGAAGGGCGATTAAAGTACAGAAACTGAATTTAATGGCCACTCTGCGCAGTCCCTCAAGGTTGCATAAACCTAGTTCTGTAATCACCCATAGCCACCTCAAGTGAGACTTCGACATGCTTGTGGGTCGTTGCTGAAAGGGTTAGTATTTGAGGTTTTTGTTGGTGCGAAGTACAAGTTGAACTTGGGTCAAGCCCAACTGGGCCAAGAAATGGTTTTGTTGCTGGGACTAGGATCTGTTTGAGGGATGTGGATGTGGCATCCATCAAAGAAGGAAATACAAGATTGATTACATCAGAAAGAAGGATAATTCACAGTTTAGGAAAAGGGAAATCCATGATTGTTGACTGAAGCCTGGTTGTAGAAGTATCTCTTTATAAAACAACACGAGATATTCTTCACGACGTTTGCTAATGAACTATATGAATGGGTATCAAAGTTGACTGAGCATAAGACTTGTTTCAAGAATGACAAGTCTACCATGTGGAGCCCTGAATTGATACAATGACTCAAGAATACTAACAATAGTATCTCAAGAGCGATTGATTTTTGGATTGATAGTATCTTGGGATGATTTATTACTGAGTTTGCAATAGACATGACTGTATCTTAACGTGACACTGAGCAAATATTTTTCAAGGGTGCATGAGGTAAGTACCTAAATTATTTGAAGCTGTGTATTAAAATTCTTATGTGTGAGAATGGCGTATTACGAATGCAGTCATATTAATGTTTGGACAAAGAGGGAATAATTTTGAACCAAGGGTGGGGTCTACGTGAAGTGGGGAGCGATATAGAGTAGAACATGAACCAATTTTTTTTTATTGAGACTAACTATAATCCCTTGTTAGGTGGGTGTGAGAGTGAAGAAGAAGGAAGTA
Organism: Pinus taeda; assembly: GCA_000404065.3. Lineage (NCBI taxonomy): Eukaryota > Viridiplantae > Streptophyta > Pinopsida > Pinales > Pinaceae > Pinus > Pinus taeda. The sequence continues at coordinate 28,418 of APFE030768936.1, read as the reverse complement.
ACCCCACAACCCCGCAGTATTCCCCCTCCCATCCTGAAGGTGCACTGAAGTTAGGAGTTGAGAAAAATTAGGGCATATTTGGGATTGTCCATCCATCTACTCCCCATTTTCCCTTCATTGATATTGGCGAGCCTCTATGGGACTAGTAGGGTCTTCGTAGTTGCAAGGATCTCTTCCCACCACTTCTAATTTTCATGTAGCTACTCTTCAATCCTCAGATTGTTTGGATCCTCTTGTAACGAGGTCCAAATCTGCATAGTCTCATCTAGTAATTTTCCACAATCTACCACTGTGTCAAAGATTCCTTTCACTGCAACTTTTATATCCCTCTCCCTTTGCTCACGTACTTCTGGTGGCATGACTAGCTGCTGCCATATTTCCAGCTTAGAAATCTTCACTTCATATTCAAACTTTATTTTTTCGAGCTTATTCTTTGACTCCTTTATCACGAGCCAAGCTTCAAAACCTTCTCTATTGGCGTTCTTCTTCATGGACCTTTGTGTTTGGGAATTCACTACAAGTGTTTGCAATGGCTTCCTCTACCTGTTGTTATTGCTGGTGTGCTTCATCCCTTTATTTGGTCAATTGATCGAGCTCCTTCTTCAGTGAAGCTCTATCGTTTTCCACTTGAATGCTTAACATCAAAGTGCGTTGTTCTCGCTCCTTTAGTTCATTTGTAATACTTTGATGCAATTTGTGTAATACCTGAGTTGGTAGTGCACCGATGTTCATGTTAACACAGTCCCACCCTCTTACTCATTCTCTGTCCTCGATGGATTCAAACTGTAATGCTCCACCTGATATCTGCAAAATCATCAATCCATTTTTTCGCTCTATCCATCGCTTTGGCGACAATAGCTGACCTATCTGTCTAGATTTTTTGGTTGTCTACACCAATACCTTTAACTTCGTGATGCCTTGCTACATATCTGTCAAGAAAATTTGTAATGATCATCAAACATGTTCCAGGTATTTGTTGTTACTTCTTGTACCTTTTCTCCAATATCATCGATGCCCCCATCAATGAGGACAAGTGATACTGCACCCTTATATTTGCTCGCCTTCTGTTTCTTCCATGTGCTAGACATAGTTACTATAGGTGCCCTCTTTTTGATGATGAATGATGATTCCTCTTTTGGTTCTATGCCACTGAGAGGGTCTTGGGTATCCTTCTTGGTCTTTGGCTCTATCTCTAGCTCTGGTTCCTCTGCTTCTTTTCCTTTGTCTTTCCCACTTGGACCAACATTCTGCGCGATGCCCCCCACTAAATTAGTGTCATCTATGGTTGGGGTCATCCATTCAGTTACCATTGTTGTATTATTGCGAGAAGGTCATCTTCAATGACCAAATATGGTAGAGGGTGCCATGTCTCCATTAGATCCTTTTGAGACTTGATGTATACTCTCTGAAAATATGCCTCAAATTTTGTGATGTTACAATACTACTCATACAATCTAGGTGATAACCTAGGATACTGGTTCAACACCATGTGCAAATCCATGTCCAATATCACAATAATTTTTTTTTTTCCTATGCGTGCAATGATTCCTTGGTATGCCACAGTGAGGCATACTATGCAGCTTCACATACATCTATTTCGATTGGTGGAAATTGTGAGTCCTCCGACTCCTTCCATGCTAACAATGTGATGATCAAAATCAACCATGCCTAATGGAATGTTTTGCCTTCCTCCTGTTCTTCATGGAAATCCTCCAAAAATTCCTTGCATAAGTACCAGTCCCAGTTGAACTAAATCCTAGCACTACACTACACAACCAAAGAAACCATTGTTGCGAGGACTTCGTTTTCTCTACATTTCCTCATTAGTTTTCTTGCTAAAATGTGTGTGGAGAAGCACACGCCTTGGTCACTGATAAATTTGATATTGTAACTGCATGACTTCTTGATAATCCTGAACTTATACTTCATGGGCTATGTCATTGCCTTGTCTTGGTGTTTGTCAACGAACTCTTCGGCGGGGTCCTTCCCTTAGTAGGGTAGCCCAATAATTCTTCTTATCAACATCTAGTCAATCGAGATCCTCTTCCCCAACTAGAGGCATCCATCATGCACCAATACTAGTAACTATATAACACAAGCTGTGTTGAACATGCTTCTATAGAAGTGTGACACATATAGCATGCTTAGAAAGCCTGATCTCTGTAATCTTGCAGCCCATTGGTACGACTCCAACCTTGTAACTCCTCTCTGAGGATAATAGAATTAGTGTAGGTACTTTATCGACTCGAACTGTGGATATTTACTTCTGTCATTAAAGTCCCAATCCTCCATTTTTAATTGTAGGATTTTCCCTAGCACTTTGCCTTCATTGGAATTTTTTCTAGTATTAGCAGTGTGAAAGTGTCGAACTTTGTGTCTTTTGAGTCCTTACCCAACTTGGCACCCAATTTTATTGGTGGAAAATATGGCAGCATCACAAAGGGAATTTCTCCATCCTATGTCTCCACCTAGGGAATCTCGGCTTCCTCCTCACTGTCATGGATTTCCTCTCGTTCTTTCTGCTATAATTACTTCTTCACCTTCTCCTTAGGTTTCTTATCTTGCTTGGTCTTTGTTTTCTGCTCTTTTGATGTCTTCTTCCTTGGGGATGTTCTTATCTCTACTCCATAGGCTTCAACTAACCTCTTTTCGGGTAATTTCTTGGGATGTTCTTTTGTAACTACTTGTTTTCGTGGCGACCTCGCAAGCCTTGGGGGCGGGGGTACATTTGGTGCTCCAACCTAGTCTTACATGACTCCTGCTAGCCATTTCTCCACAAATGCTTGGGTAATTTCTTCAAATCTTCTCTCAGACATACACTTGACTCGCTCTTGATTGCAAATTCTCAAACTAAATTATCCAGATAGAAAAGTGTAAAATGTGGAGTAGGACCTAGCTTTTATAGTGAATTTGAATTTTGAACCTCATGATTAGCTTAGATCCTTTTTATTTAATGCATGTATGGAACTAGATCCATCCATCTGTGCTTCATAAATGAGTTTCCCCATGCCTTTTAACAACAACTTTTTCGTTCCAGCCATCATATTTTTCCGGTTATCTATGATAATCATGCAGTAATCTAGCCTCCTTCACGGTTCTTTCAGACTTCGACATACCCTTGAAAATCGAGCAATAATACTTCTTTGGAAAAGTCCCCTTTTGTAGAGTAGTTTATAGTCCATTTCCCACTCTCAACTATAGGTGGCACTAAGACTCTTCTTCTTTCGTCTTTCAGTGCAAAGCTCCAGGGACAAAGTTGTCCCTGTATACCTTCAATGTGCTACCATTCACTTGTCCTGGAATCAATTGACCATTTAACTTCATGAGCTAAACTATGCCACTATCAGAGACATGTTTGATGATCTACGACCCTAAGCAATGTGTCTTAAATTTTCTTGGGAACTTCACAAATTTTCTATCATATAACAGTATAAGATATCCTTCCCGAAATGTCTTTTGCATGGTGTGCCTGTCATCCCAGGATTTCACCCTTGATTTTTGTACTTGCTGATGAAAAACTACTATAACAATATCCTCAAGCAAGCAATTTCTCCATCCTCTCCTCCATTATATCAGAATCTACCATGTCTGTGAAGGCAACAGTTCTTAAACTAGGCACAATGTAATCCATAGGCATGACTGCTTCATGCCCATATACCAACCTAAAAGGTGTATGGCTTGTCATTTTTTTTGCATGTTGTCCTATATTCCCATAACACCACTGGAATCCTTAGATCCCTATCATTTATGTTCACATTGCGCACTTTTGTGAGTGCATTCTCCAAAATTTTGTTAAAAGCTTCGACTGTCCCATTCACTTGAGGGTGATATGGGGTATTTTTCTAATGGTGTACTTGAAAATCTTCAGTCAGTGTCTCAATAGTATGATTCAAGAAATGTGAGCCTCGACCACTCATTATTATCTTCGGACACCCAAATTTGGACATAATGTATTCAATAATGAACTATCTAGTGGTATTTGCGCTACAATCCTTCACTGGTTGTGCCTCGACCCACCTTGTCAAATAATTAGTTGTAGTGATTATGTATCTTGCACCAACCTTCTTTCCTAGTGGGTTAATAGGTCAAGCAAAGTCAATATCCCATTTTTCAAATGATTGCAATGTCTTCTGTGTATTTAATGACATTTTGTCTCTTCTAGATGGCCTTCCTGTTCTTTGACATATATCACACGCTCGGCAAAAATATTTTTCATCCTTATGTATTGTGGGCCACCATAACCCAACTCTCAAGATTTTCTATGTAGTGGCATTCCATGAATAATGTCCCCTTGTGACTCCTCCATGATATTCTCCTAAAATACTCTGCCTTTAATGTTTTGGGATGTATCTTCATGGTATTTCATTGATCCCATTTTGTACAAGTGCCCTGCAATCAACGTGAAATCAACTGCTTTTACCACCATATACTTCTTCTATTGTGTAGTGTACTCCACGGGTGCCATTCTTGTGGCCATAAACTGAATAATATTCGTGAAGTGATCATCTGCAACCCTAATTGCAAACAATTGTGCGTCGGCTAGGATATCTTTGATACTGGTGGGTTATTCTCCTGTCTCCAATATCAACAAATGATCAAGATCGACATTCAATCTTCCTGGCTTGACTACAAACTCAAAATCATACTCCTGGAACAACAACAACCATCGACAAATTTTTCCTCCTAAAACAAGATTATTCACCAAATATTTCAGCGCAGAGTGATCAGTGAACATCTTGAAATGTGCTCCCAACAAGTAGTGCCTGAACTTATGTAATGCATAAACCATAGCTAACCCTTCTCTTTCTATTGTAGTATAGTTCTTCTCTACCTTGGAAATTTTTTTGCTTGCAAACTCTATGGGGTGATAAACTTTGCCTGCTCTTGGTTGTGCCAACACTATACCCAATGCTATGCAATATGCATCAACATGTACATGGAATTACTATTCCAGTGCAGTTACCATCTTCTCCTTCAGTGTATCTAGACTCTTTTGACATTCTCTCCCATTTAAAAGTGACATCTTTCTTCAATAACTTCTCTGTTGGCGCAATTATCTGCGCATACCCCTTTATAATTTTTTTGTAATATGCAGTGTGTCCAAGTGTCGTGCGCAGTTATCTCACTTCTTTTTTATGCTAGCAAGTTCACAATGGCTGCTATCTTCGCGGGATCCACCAACAAATCCTGTTTACACACAATATGCCTTAATAGTATGCCAAAAGATACACAAAATATACAATTCTTCAAGTATAGTGAAATATGATACTGCTTACATGTATCCAACATAATCATTAGGAATCTTGCAATATTTTTTTTTAATAGCCCAAAGACTGTCCAATCATCAAAGTAAACTTCCAATAATTTGTGTATGTACTCCTTAAATGATGCGACTACAAATTTAGAAAATATAGCAGGTGCATTCTTCAAGCCGAAATGCATCATCGTGTATTGAAATGAGGCCCACTTTTTTGCAAAAGTTTTCTTATGTGTGTCTTCTAGAGAAATTATGATATGATAGTAACTTGAAAATCCATTTGTGAAAGGATAGGCCTCGTGACCTCCTACATTGTCCAATACTTTTTCTGTAAATGGTGTAAGGAAGGGATCATGCACACATGCATAATTTAGTTTCCTCAAGTCAACAAAAATTATGATCTCTCCCTTAGTCTTATTTTCTTGAACTATCATGGGACTTACCCATTTATACTCTTCGATAGGCTTGATGATCCCTACTGCTAGTATTTTGTTTAATTCTTCCTTCATCTTTTCCTTGTATTTTTGGGTTCAACCTATAGGGTATTTTCTTAACAGGCTTCGCATCAGGTTTTAGATGGATCCTCTTAACTCCTAGGTCCCCTAATATTCCTTTCATTTCTGAAAAATTCGTAGGGAATAGCTCCTAGTATTCATGTACCATCTCTGTGATTTTACTAACTGTATCTGTGTCCCAAAAGTCTCCAATTGTCACGAACTTAAGATCTTCCTCTGTCCCAATATTCACATTTTGCATTTTTACTAGCTGTGTTATATATGGTATTTCTGGTTCTAGTTCAACAACTTCACGATGTCCTTTCGATTCTCGTATATCAATATTGTGTGGATATTCATATTCTTTGGAAACCATATTATAACATTCCAATGCATTTTGTAACTACACAACCCAATCATGCTGCCAAGTTAATGGAGCTTCATTCTCAAAAATATTTTCTCTGATTTCTTGAAGAGCCGAGTCTATACATGGGCAATCATCATAAAAACTAAATGCTAGAATGAAATCTTCAACCAAATCTGTCCAGTTTGCAGCTCCATGTCACAGTTCTATTTCAAGATACTGATTCATAGGAATTGTTTCTAGTGTGTGGATAAACCCATGTACCCACTCTTGTTCTAGGATTTCTTTCCAAACCGAAGTGCAATGATGAATATGATCCTGGGGATCAACCTTACCATCGTACTTTACTTCTATTTTGTGTTGATTGAGCCAAACTCGATCCACATTAATCTTCAACACTACTACCAATCTGCTATATTTCTTTTATGAGTGCCCCACCATCTAGCAGGTGTAGCCTTCAAGGTTACATCCAAATATTGAAACCTCTGTTCTTCTAGTATTTCTCTTTCATATTCATCAAGAAATAGGATTACATCTCTAATCCCATCATAATAAGGTAGATCATTGTTTAGTCAATTTAATGTTCTTAAATTGTAAGCATAAATTATCGACCAGGGCAGGTAAACTGATGAAGTACAAGTGCACTGTATGTGCTAGAAGTTACTTATGTTGTTAAGGTGTTTATGTTATGGTTAATGTCTAAATCTAGAATCAGTATGGAAATGATGTTACTGTCTATATTAGAGTATTATCCTTGATATCTGTTAGTTGGTTATTCTAAAATTAATCTTAATTGAATCAAACTTTGTGGGAAGGTTGAGTAGTGATCCTAACTCTACTCCGTTGACTTTTTTTTATTATGTTTGGATTTTTATGCTGCAACCAAACTAGACTAACTACAAAAGCATGGAATGATGTAAATAATATATAATTTATCGAATTGGACAATGAATGATGCTTGAATTCAGTTGCTAAGAAAAGACTGTCACTCTTAACTATTACAGCTTCACTCAATGCAAAAGTAAAAACAAGAACAATATTAAGATGCTATGAAATAACCAAACTGTGAAATGAAATGATTGAACTATACTAGGTAGAAAGCAAATGAAATGATCAAGTTATGCTAGGTATAAAGAAAATGAAATTACTAATGCAGATGTCAATTTAATTGTGAACTCCATTGGACTGCATCTTAAAACATAAAACAGAGCATCCATAATTTAATTCTAAGAAACCAAAGAAAATCTATTTGCAGTGATTCAAAGACTTGATCTTCATGTAGGGGCCCTCCACGAGGTAGTCAACAACTTTAATCAATGAAACATGAAATGTATGAATCAAGATTTATTAATCGGAAAATAGTTTTAACAAGATGATTTCAAAATTACATAAAACAGAGTGCACCAAAACACAGAGCGACCACTGTTCTTATAACTTTTTCTTAATTAATAGCATGAGAAATTAAAGCCTAAGTATATTCATTACAGTCCTTATCAAACCAAATCATATCGCTTAATCATCGATTTTCTATTTGAAAAAGAAAATCGATAATATTTCGTGAAACTCAGACTCTGTTCTGGCACATTATCTTGCAGTTGACTGTCATGGTTGACCACACTGCAGTGCGATTTTCTTGATGGATTGGTTCGAGTAAACATGAATAAATCCATGAGGGGATCATTCTTCATATACCCATATACTCCTTTACTGAGCTGGCACATTCGAACCCTGTCAACAATGGAAGTAGCTGTAGATTTGTGGATTAGCTGTAGAATAATGTCAATTCCATAGCTGAATGCAAACTTTAATAAAACAATAAGGTATATGGACAAAATATGAAAAAGAGAACATGCAAGTTCTTACCTTAAAAAAACCTTATATTTATTGCATTTATTTGGATGTTAGTAATAGGAAAAGGGAGGAAATATGGCAAAAAGGGGTGTCAAGGTAAAGCAATTCTTGGACTCTACATTCCCCCACATTGAAGGTTTTGTATGTCCTCATACAACTCAACATTGTCATTATCCTATACATTCTTGCTATCACATTCAAGATTTACGTTGTTCTTGTTTTTGGCAGCCACTACCATTCTTGGCTTCTTCATGAGGATCTTATACTTTAGGTTGATGATTTCTCTTTGCATTGCCCTGTTTTATTTCTTCAACTTCTTCTTCTTTTCGTACTATAGACTTAAGTGAAGAATAAGGTTGTCAAATTTGGCAATTTGAATTCCATTCTGCACCTTCAATGTTTGATTTTCATTTTTAAGATATCTATTTAATGTCTCCAACTCAAATATTTCTTGCTTTAAAACATTAGATGCTGAAGGTTCTTGTGGCTCATTAAACTGATTACTTCCTCCTAGACTTTGGATTGACCCTTTGGTTGTTACTTCCTTTCTCTCTAATGATTCTATGTAATCATAAATTTCTTGCTGAACAGGATCAATAGCTGGACTATGTACTGGACTTCTTGGAGGTGAGCTGAAGGGGGACAGTGACACCCTTGGTGACAGTCTCAATGATTCTCCTGGAGAGTCCTCGAGGTTTTCAATTTTCTCTTTCGTCTCAAGATCGATATATTCTGCAACTCTTGAAGCTACTTTTTGTACTTTGTTCAATCTGGTACTTCTTAAAACTGTAGTTGGAAATCCCTTAGCTTTCTTCTCTTTAGCTTTTGGATTTTCTTTTTGAGGAAGGATCTTGGTTTGGGATAAAATATATATTTTCTTGATGGATTTCTTTCTTCTAAGATTCCCTTTTTTCATTTTTTGCAAAATACCTACAATGGGTAGTTCATCCTCTGATAATTATTGTTGGGACCGGGGTTCTTGTTCTTTTATTGTTTCCATTTTTCTCTTCCTTCCTTTAAGGGTTCTACTACCACTTGATTGTTTAAGAATTTTCTCTTCAAAATTATTTCTTACTAGAAAGTTTTCCTAATTGTCACCTATACTCTGAAGGTGAAACTCAACCAAGATTTTTATCAATCCATGATGGTACACTGTATTGTCTATAAAATAAATTTTCTTTTGAACATTCATTGCCATTTTCTTAATTCTTCTCAACCATCTTCAATTCTAAATTGTCTTGGAAAATTTTGACAAATTCTTCTTTTGTCAATGGCTACTTATAAAGTCTAAGTCGATGTCCATTCAATAAAAGAGGAATTTTCTCTTCATAAATAGCCCTAATTCTAACTGCACCATTGTTAAAGACACTTTCAACTTCATAAGGTCCAAGCCAATGAGTTTGGAATTTTCCCTGGAAATTTTTGAACTTTGAGTCAAAGAGTAATGCCCAATCTCCTGGATGAAATTTCCTTTCAGTAATGTACTTATCATGCCATTTGGATATCTATTGCTGAACTAGGCTGGTCTTTTGGAGGGCTTCTTGTCTTATTTCATCATGCTCATTGAGTTGTCCCATCCTTTGCTTTTGTGCTTCTAATAAGTCAAGATCCAACTAGATTGTTGTTTTATAGTTTTGGATTTGGAACTCTATTGGAAGTAAGACCTGCTTCCCATAAACAATTTCATAGGGAGTATGTCCTCTAGTACTTCTCCATGTGGTTCTATAAGCCCACAAAGCTTCTGGACGCTTTTCTGCCCAGTCCTTCCTATGTAAGTGTACAGTCTTGGTAAGAGTTGCTTCAACCACATTGTTTGTAGACTCAACTTGTCAATTAGCTTGTGGATGGTATGGAGTGGACTTTCGATGCTTGATTTTGTACTTCTCCACAAGTTTCTGCACTAATATGGATGTAAATTGTGTTCCTGGATCTGTTACAATTTCTCTTGGAACACCAAAATGAGTGAAAATATCCTAAAAAAGAAATGAAACTACAACATTTTCAGTAGCAAAGGGAAGTGCTTTAGCTTCTACCCATTTAGTGACATAATCAATACATACCAGGATATACCTTTTTTACTTTGGAGGTGGATTGATTGGACTAACAAAATCTAGTACCCATTTTTCAAATGGTTCAATGAGTACCTGTGGCTAATGGCATTTCATTTGAAAGAGTAGGTTTTCCCATTCTCTGACAACTGTCACATCTTTTAACATATTCCTTGGTATATTTGACAATGGAAGGCCAATAATATCCTAGAAGTAGGACCTTATAAGCAGTTCTTTGGTCAGAAAAATGTCCTCCATATGGTTCATCATGGCATGCTTTAAGTATTTTTGGTATTGCATCTTCTCGAACACATCTTCTAATGATGATACCTGGTCTTGTTTTATATAATTCGTCCTTTATCCATGAATAAGACGTGCTATTGTGAACTATCTTCCTCTTTTCTCTAGGAGACAAATGAAATGGTATTTTCCCTATAGCTAAATAGTTAGCAATATCTACATACCAAGGTGATTTAGTAGATACTGCAAAAAATATATTCATCAAGAAATTTATCCTCCAAAGTTTGATCATTAGTATCATTCTGAATTCTAGATAAAAAGTCAACAATTGTATTTTGTTTCGCGGGTCTATCTAGAAAGGTGATGTTGAATTCTTGTAACAATAAGAGCCATCTGGTTATTCTTCCATTAGTGATCGGTTTATTCATCATTTATCTAATGGCAGAGTGGTCTGTGTGTATGAAAGTTTCATAGCCAGTTATATAATGTTTGAATTTGTTAATGGAATGAACTACAACTAAAACTCCTTCTCAGTTATAGTATAATTTAGATCGGTTGGAGTTAAATTTTTACTAGTGTAATAGATTGCATAAGGAGTAAGGTATATTTGCCCTAATACAACACCTAAGGCTGTATCTGAAGCATCACTTAATATATGGAAAGGAAGTTTCCAATTGGGTCCTAGATAGGTGCTTCAGAATTTTTCTTTTTCAAAGTTTCAAAGGCAGCTTGAGAATCAAAATTCCAACTGAATTCACAACCTTTGGTAAGTAGTTTAAAGAGTGGAGATGCAATTTTTGTGAAGTTTTCTATAAATCTTCTATAATATCTAGTAAAACCAAAAAAACTCCTAACCTCTAGTTGACAGTTTGGCATTGATAATTTAGAAATGACCTCAACTTTAGATGAGTCTACCTTAATTCAATCTCCTGAGATATGGTGACCTTAAACAATTCCTTCATTAAACATCATAAATTTTTTCTCATGACTTAATGAAAGATTTGTTTCTTTACATATTATTAATTTTTTTTCTAAATTTTCAAGTGCTTCATTAAAAGAATCTCCATAAAATTTGAAATCATCCATATACATTTCCACACAATCATGAATAAGATCAAAGAAAATTCCGAGGACTTCTCTTTGGAACGTTGCTGAAGCATTGCATAATCCAAAGGGAAGTACTCGGTAAGCATAAGTTCCCCATGGACAGGTAAATGTGGTTTTTATCTTGGTCTTTAGGTGCTACTTGAATATGATTATATCCACTAAAACTGTCCAAAAATGAAAAATACTTTTTGTCTTCTAATGTGTCCAAGACTTGATCTACGAAAGGCAGTGGAAAGTGGTCTTTAATGTTGCTTTATTCAATTTCTTGTAATTGATACATACTCTCCATTTCCCATTTTTCTTTGGAACGATTACTAGGGGTGAAACCCATTTACTGTTTGATATTGGATAGATGAAAGTTACATTTAGCAACTTTTGTAGTTCCTCCTTAACAATTTATTTTAGACTTGGGTTCATTCTTCATTGTGGTTGTCTAACTGGTATTTCACTTTGTTCAATGTAGATATGATGTATGCAAATTTTAGGATCAATTCCTCTAATATCAATGTATTCCCATGCATAAGCAGAAGAATGTTTTTGTAAAACTTCTACTAGTTGATTCTTTTGTAATTCTTCCAGATTTTCATTAATATTCAAATTTTTTCTCGGAAAAATTTCTATTGAATAATTCTGAAATTTCTCCATAGAGAGCAATGATACTTGTCTAGATGAGAGATATTCATTTCGACTATGGTCATGGTGTGAGGAAGATTCATTATTTTCCAGTAGATTTAAAATTCGGTTCTCCTCTCTTACTTGTTCAATGGTGAAAATAGGTTGTATATCATCTTCATCATCTAGACATTCCTCATTCTCTATTTCTATTGTTGTTTTTGCAGGTGGGTATAATGTAAATTTATTTGTAGAATTTCCATCTGAGATAAACATGTCACCTGATCTACAACCAATGAAAGCATCAGTTGTAGCTAACCAAGGTCTTCCTAGGATTAATGGATGTCTTCCTAGATTATTCTTGGGTGTTAAGACCATGAAATCAATAGGACATTCCCAAGAATCTAAGGATACACAAACATCTTCCAACACACCATCAGGTTTAATTACAAACCTAACTGCTAATTGTAATAGTGTTGGTGTGTATTGAAGGTTAGGAAGCCTAAATGAATCCATAACTTGTATACTCATTATGTTTATGGCTGCTCCTAGATCAACCATTGTGTTTGGTATTTCAATTCTATTGATATGAATTTTTACAATTGGGCTCTCTGGATCCAGATATTTTTGGATTTTTGTTTTCCCCATCACGATGTCTGCAATTTTCCCAACTAATTGAATTCTTTTTATGCCTTTTCTTTTTCTTCCTGATATTTGAGTACTTAATTCCTTAATTGTTTTTGCAAAGATTGGTATTTCTTTTATGGCTTGTAATAAATGATTTTTTATATATACATTTCTTAATTCATCCATCATATTATAATAGGGAAATGCGATTTGTTTTTATACTCCTTCATCAATTTTCATCTGTTCAGGAAAAGGTGGTCTAATGGATATCGAGGGTTGTTCTATAATAGGAGTATTTATTGGAACATTTTCTGGTTGATTATTTTCTTTCTGAGGGAGAGGAATTTCTCCTTCCTCAGATTGATTTTTATGTTTTTGAAGATTTTTCCTTGCTTCTTGAATAACAACAAGGGGTTTTATTTGCAATACTCTTCCAGACATTAATTGATCATTATTTAGATCTAGTGGAGTTATTACATAGGTTTGAGGTTTTTTTCCCTTCCATGTTGTAAACAAGTTGTTGTCGTGACAACTTCTTATTGGGATTCGGAAGTGGTTGAGTGGGTAGTTGATTTGATTTTTGTGAAAATGGTAGGGAGAGTTGTGGATTTTGATTCTAAACTTGGACTTGAGGTAATTTATTGGCTTGAGGAATTTGATTAGATTGGGGTAGGAATTGTGGTGGAAAATTAGGATAGGATGGTGAATATTGTTGATATTGAGCATAAGCCCCATAAGGATTTTTCACCCTTGATTCCAATATTGTGATTGTGGCTAAGCCCAAGGCTGCAAGGATGGATTCCAATTATTTTTTGAAGACTGAGCAAATTTTTGTGATCTAAATCCTTGTGGTTGATTTGTTTGAGAGTTTTTCCATGGTCTCTTGCCAATAAAGTAAAGGGGGTCTAATTGTTCTGGTATCCCTTCATCATTAAATATAGCCTTGAGACCGGGTAAAGAAGGACACTCCTTAGTATCATGGTTATATGCACATATGGCACAAGTTTCTATAGTTTTTTATTCTAAAGGCCACTCTCTTAGGGCATGCTTCTTTCGACATTTAGGACAGAAAATGGATAATGCAACATTTCGGATTTTTGCTCGTTCTGTATTTTAAGGGTGTCTATTTGTTCACTTAGAATCCCTAAAATATCTGCCTTGAAAGTATCAAGAAAGCTTCCTAATTCTTCCCTACAGACTCTCCCAGTTGCACATTTATTGATTCTTGATAAGGTAGGGTCTTTAGGACTTTTTCCAACTCGTGATTTACCCCTTGAGATATGTACACATAAATCACATATATCTACAAATGGAAATTGATAAATATCTCCTTTTCTTGTTAAGTTAAGGAGATTGATCCATTCATCTTTGATAGCTTTGAGTAGGAGGGATTTCAAATTTTCCTCATCCAAATTATCCATTTTTTATTTTTTAATATTATAGACAAATCTGACTACTAAGTCTTCAAGATTTTCATCTTCCTTTTGTGTCATTTTGAAGACTTCATTTTTAATGTTATGAGGCATACGATAATCTCTATATTTATCTAAGAAATATTCTTTCATTTGTGCCCATGTTATTATAGAATTCATCCCTAAACTCATGAACCATTTTAATGCTGAATCCTTTAAGGTAGTAGGGAACAATTTCAGTTTTTGAGCATCATGCAGATAATCATATGATCTGCATAATACTTCAAATTCAAAGAGAAATATCTCTGGGTATTCCCTTCTTTTTCCATGGAAATTAGGAAGAATAGAAGGTGAAATATTTTTCATTGTGAAGGCTGTATCTTCATCAAAAATAGGAAATCCAAAAGGATCTTGATTTCCTCTACCTCTACCTCCTCCTCTATTTCTATCTCCACCTCCTCCTCTACCTCTACCTCCTCCAATCCTATTTTCATCACCATTGACATTGTGTACCTCACCTCCCCCTTCTGTAGCCATGACAAATTCTTCAAAACTAATGTAAGGTTATTATATCAATGGGTGGCCAAAATAAGTTTCTTGTTCTTCTTCTTCACTGAGAATTTCTAATTCTTCTCTTAGAATTTGTTCACTAGTGGATGGTAGAAAAACTACTCCTATAGTTGGGGATGTGGGATTTTGTTCAATTAAAACTTTAGTAGATGAAGTAGGTGAAGTTCTGGATTGGATTTATAATCATTGATTTGCAAATGGAATTCGGGTTTGTGTAGGTGGTTTGGAATTTCAAAATCATGGTGAAGTGAGTGGATTTGTGGGGATTATGCTTCTTCATCGTCCTATAAATCGACCTCTAGAGTCTCTATCCCTATGCATATCATGTTTTGAAACCATTTAGTCAATTTAATGTTCTTGAATTGTAAGCATACATTATCGACTAGGGTAGGTAAACCGATGAATTACAAATGCACTATATGTGCTAGAAGTTACTTATGTCATTAAAGTGTTTATGTTATGGTTAATGTCTAAATCTAGAATTAGTATGGAAATGATGTTACTGTCTATATTAGAGTATTATCCTTGAGATTTGTTAGTTGGTTAT
>APFE030768936.1:0-10015 GCA_000404065.3 Pinus taeda | reverse complement strand
ATTTTTGTAGGTTTTTCGATTTTTTGTTTTGTTTTTTTCTTATATATTTTTTGTATTTGATTTAGTTGTCATGTTTTTTTATTTTTATTTCTATGATTTATTATCAACGTGAAAATCACCAATATTTAAAAAAAATTATCCACAATTAATACACTAGAAAATTTAAGTTGAAAAAATAAGCCCTCTAAACAAAAAGGGTTGATGCTCATCAACACTTCAAAATCAAGATGAAAATCAGTAGCAAAACAAAAATGTTCACACTTGATATATGAAAAAATTTAAAGTGTCAAAAATAAGCTCTCTAAAAAAATGTGTTGATGTTGCATCAACATTTTTCAAAATCAGCATGAAAATCACTAACATTTAAAAAAATTGTTCATACTTAATACATAAAAAAATTTAAGGTGCCAAAAATATGCTCCAAAAAAAGGCGTGTTCTGAATCACCATTCTTTAAAATCGAGTGATTTTTTGCTACATCAAAATAATGGCTACTAGGTAATTTTCGTGCTTGATTGGTAACTATGTTATTGATCAAGGAAGAATTGAGTAAATATTTCCAAGATAATACTCATTTAAAGTTGGTGAAGAAGGATTTTCCTTCTTCTCCAACTTGATCTTCAAAGGTCTTTTTCTTTCTAAAAATAAAAATATAATTTATACATATACATATATAATAGAAAATGTATAAACTTGAAAATCAACAATGTTTGGCATGTTTAGGCAGAAAATATAAGGTGAAAATCAATTTTTGGCATCTTAAATTTTCCTCCTATCTTTTCTAAACCCATTTTCCTTATATCCTGCTTTTTCCTTTTTAGGAATGAAATAGCTACAAAATTACTGAGTTTTTGCAACTCTAACAAATTTCTGCAACCAATTTGACAGGAATTTCTAATGAAACAATTAAAAGAAAGATTGACTCCCTCCACCCCAAATCACTTAAAGACAATATAAAGGACATAAACCAAAGGTTAGAAAGCAATAATTTAAAGGTATGAAACTCTTTTATTTGATAATAGGGATCAAAAACATTAAATGTATGAATAATATAGGCATCATACTACCAAAATTCAAAATCATTATTACTAAGATTTGATATTATCATGTCAAATCGAATCTAATCCGCCATTCACTCCTCATCATTATACTTATGCTCCAACCCACATCTCAATTTTATTGATCCAATCACCCAAATCATGCTCATTCATGCTCTCAATGGTTAGATGTTGTCGCACTTCTTTATACCCTTACCACTTACACTCTCATCATTCATACTCTCATCCTCATCACTCTGAATCCATTTGAAACCCTCATACCCTGTCAAACAAAAAAATCTTGAGACAAAGCTTCTCGACTATGGGGGTTATATTCAGAACATAACCAATACGGATAGACATTTCAGAAAGATATCCATGGACAAGAGAATTATTACAGAAAGTGCAGTGGCTATAGTTTGTGGAGAAATTTGATGGTTTCCACAAAGAAGTAACCAAATCCTTTGCTAGAACTTTTGATGGGGTGGAAATCGAGATAGGGGACATAAAATTTACAGTAACAAAGTCCTTTGTTACTGAAGCTATTAGATTGCCTCGAATTGGAGAAAAATGGTTTAAAAATAGAGGTATTGAGAGGGAGGACTAGAAGGTTTTTTTAAAGAACCCTATCATGGACACCACCATCTTCAAGAAGGGCATTCCAAGCAAAACATTAAAAAGTAAGTGGAGAAATTTACTTCTAATAATTCAAAAATTTGTTACTTGAGAAGGGAGCTTTGGATGTATGCTTTTCTATCATATTCAACTGTTGAGGAATTTTATTGAGGATAATGAAATAAATCTTCCATATTTCTTACTTAATAATTTAAGGAAGATGTCAGGGAATGTTCAAGATAAAATTCAGTTTATAGAGAATACCATGTATCACCATGGTCTTGTTAAAATCCTCATTGAATTTCATCTTAAAAATATGGGAGATAATTGGGAAATATTTTTAGTGATGAATCATTTTAAGGAAGATATTGAAGAACATATAAATATCAGCAAAGATAAGAGAGGGAGAAAAAAATTGAAGAAATAGTAGAACAAGAACAACAACTATCACAGGAGCCGTCAGAGGATGACATTCCTCTTGCAGAAATTTTAGAGAATATAAACAAAAAAAAATGTTAGAAGAAAGGAAGTCAGTAAAAAACTAGAGAGCACACCAAAAATAGAAAATCCTAAGGTAGAAAGGAAGAAAGAAAAAATTGAAATGCCTTTTGTGAATAGATTAAGAAGAAGTACTAGACTCAATCTAACAACAAAAGAATTGCTTTCAAAAAGAAAGGAACATATCGACTTAGAAGCAGAGGAAGATTCACGGGTTTCTCTACCAACATTCATCTCACCTCCTCAGAGCCCACACCAAAGAACACCTGAAATTGATCTTTTACAACATGAAATTTATGATTATATCGAGTCCCTGGAGAAAAGAGACACACCAAGAACATCATCTTTAAATCCAGAAGAAGTGCACTTTAGTAAACCACAAGAACCTTGAGTGATAAATGTTTTAAAACAAGAATTTTTGAGCTGGAGACACCAAACATGTACATTCAGAAGGAGAATCCAACCCTAAAGGCGCATAGTGAAATCCAAATAGCTAAGAGTGACAATATTCCTTTACACCTAAGTTTGTGGTATAATAAAAATAAGAAGCTGAAGCAGAAAAATAGAGCTCTACAAAGGCAAGTCATAGAGCCAAAGCACAAGATTCTCATGAAAAAGCCAAGGATGGCAATGGTCAAAAAGAAAGGGAAAAAGACGAAGTTTGATGTACTTGCAGTGGTCTCAAAATAAATGTAGTAATTAAGTAGGAGACATCAATTTTTTGTTTTGCATGAGGACATGCAAAAACCTCATAATGGGAGAATGTAGAGTCTCATGATTGTTTTGTTTTTGACACCCTTTCCATCAATTTTTCCTCTTTTCATCATCATTATGAACTCAAATAAGAAGTAAACTATAGATTTTGACATGGTAAGGTACTCATATTTCTTTATTTTCATATTTATTAATGTGCCTTATTATTAAGTTAAAATATTGCAATAACTACAAAATTACTATGATTCTGCAGCTATTTGATAATTCCGCACCTATCTCCATGGTTTTCCTGATTCTAGTATGTTAGCCAAGAAAATAAGCACATGGGCAGATGGGGATTGATCTCCTCATGGATTTCCTCCTATTCGCCCAAGCCAAATCATCAAGGAAATTGCCCAGTGGTGTAGTCAAAGAAGCAGGTCAATACGTGGATAAGTGGAGCAATGAGAGTCCAAATAAATCATGAATCTTTGATTTTCTTTCCAAATAGCAAATTGTAGAGAAATGTTATTACTCCGTTATAGATTAGAATTCAAATTAGGATTGTTTTAAGTTTTATAAGGCATAAAAGTTTCAATCTGTTGAGCACAAATTCTATATATATAACTCGGTATATAGAAAGCAGAGGCATGCATGTAATCTTTGAATGATTGTTTGAAGTTTTGCAACTCTGTTCTTTTTAATTGAAGAAGTATTTTCGTTAACCTACTGCACAGTTAGTTGTTGAATTAAAGTTCCAAAACCTATTTTTTTATGGAGGGCCTCTGCTAATAGTTAAGGTGAACAATCTTTTATTTTTAGCTCAGTCATTTTGTTTTTCATTATTTCCATAATTTTATTATCGTAGCTTCAATTTATTTGTATTTGTTTGTTTACAGTCTCTCTTTTGTTTTCTACCAATTTCAATCATTTATATGCTTTCTAAAATAGAACCACGTACATAATCTTATTCTTTTCATAGAAAATAAATCTGTTAGATCACATTTCTTATGTTTTTGCGTTATCATTTCAAAATTGGATTGTTAATTATAGTATGGAGATCTTAACATAAGATGCTTTATAAATTCATTCTAGAATAGAAGTGATTCCTTTTTAGAGCAAAAATAATTGTCTTTCTAGAACATAAGTAGTTTATTCATAGATTTTCGAATAAATTCGTTTTTAGTTTCTTCTCAAAACAAAATTTATCTTAAAGAAGTTTTCATAGAATTAAAAAGTAGTTTTTATTTTCCATTACCTTTCATAGTATTTATTTTGAAACTAACGATAGTAAGTTAAATAGGATCATGACAGCTTGTTTTAATTTTCTTTTCGGAGTTGATCGTAGGAATTTAATTGTAAATCTTCAATTTCATTAGGAACTTAAGAATAAAGAAAATCCTTAAAAAAGCACAATCATCATTTTAATAAACTCAAAAAGGCTTCTAGGATGTATAGTGCACTTGCACTTTGCAAGTTTACTAACTCCGGTTGATAATTTATGTAAGTAATTTAAGAACATTAAATTGACTAAACACTCTTTACTTTCAACTTGTAGGAAGTTCTTTATACTTGACAGACATAAGGCCCAATATCTCGTTTGATTTTAGTATGGTCTCAAGGTTTATGCACAATCCTCATGAAATTTATTCATATATGAGACATACTAATCTCATATATTTATAGGGGAAAATGAATTATGGTGTTTTATATTTGTGTATGGATACACTTATATTCATGGTTGTAAAGATTCATATCGATGACCTATTGTATGGTATATATTTCATCTTGTTTCAAGTCCAAATTTATGGTTTAGTGAGAATTTGAGAACTATCTCTCTTCTCGTTAAGAAACGTACATGGTAGCTAAGGAAGTAGCCAAATAATAATTTTAGTTATGGTATGATTTTATTAAGCTTGAGCTAGTTCATAACAAAGTTAATATGTGAGAATAAAATTTAAATTCAACTTGCATATAATCTAATGTAATTCTCCAAAACTGAAGACATTTATCTTGATACTCATTACATTCAAGACATTGTTGTGAATATTATGATTTAGTTGGAGTATTGTCCCATGGAGGAACAAGCAACAAACGTCTTCACTAAATCCATGACAAAGGTGAAGTTTATGTGACTATGAATTTTTTTTAGGAATGTGGAACATATTCATCAAAGGGGAGTGTTGATGTAATTCCACCTTCCTTCATAAGTGTTCCTTCTCTCTAGTCATCATCAAAGGGTTGTGTTGGAATATGTCACTTTGGAAGGTAATAATGTATATTAATAGGTTAGAAGAAGTTGTAATATTGTGTGAAAGATTTATTTCATGTTCATCATAGATTAAAATACTCTTGTTATTATTTATTATATAAAGAGTTGAAATTACATTCATCCTGGAAGTATCATTGGCATGTCATTCCTCCATATGCCTTGGCATATAATAGAGGTACAACAGAGCTATGGATAATATACAAACAAAGGAAAAATTATTATCATTGTAAAGGGTAATGAATTTTTGGAGTTTCTTTGAATAACAAAGATTGTACCTTTCCCTAGATGTTTGCACATATTGGTGTTTTACCATGAATATTTAGTGTACTCTTGTTTTTCATCTCCCTTTCTTAATTTCATTAAAATTTGTTGTTATATAGATAGGAGGATAGCCTAGTATGGTTTTTATATTAATATAATTATAGTTTTATTCATATGTATCAATGTTCTAACAAGCCAATCTAAAGTAGAGAGGGTATGTTGCTTAAGATATAGTGATTAATATCCTATTAGTTTCTATTTGGGTTATTCCTTGTGCATTATATAGTTATTCATTAGGTATAATTTCGGAGATAAAGTTCTAGCCATTTTTCTTTGGTAAAGTCCATTTCCCATCAAATTTTAAGACTATAATTCATGAAATTTCAGTGAGTATGCATTATTGGAGATCTATTCTCACATGCACAATCCAAAAATAGACAAATTCCCTACTTATTACATATTTTGAAGACATTATTGGGCGTAGAAGTGAGCACATCGATCGAACTTGAAAATCTTTTGAAGAATTTCATTTTTGAGACTGAACCCTTGACATTGGTATTAGGGATGATCATTATTCATCACATATTTTTCCTTGCATTGAAGATATATAAGTAAAGAAAAAATAAAATTACCCTCATGGTTTACTAGTTTGTTTGCTATTACTAATTTCTCAAATATCCTATTGTTCGCTTTTTAGAAGCCCAGTGTATATGGGTGTTGAATTCCAAATTTTGGTGGACATGATGATTCGATCATACTACACATCTTATCCTTCATGGAATTCATTTTATGTTTTGACATTATTCATGAAGATATTGTGATCTTTTTTTTATGTAGTCTAAAAATTAACCTAAAGGGATGGTTTGAACATCTTGGTAAAGGATAAATCTCATCTTTTGAAAAAAAATTGAGGCATTTTGCAAGAAATTAAGCCTAAATTTCGATGAGAAATATATGTCCATTATTTAAAGGATAAATAAAATTTATGGTGTGATGAAAAGATAAAATCTTATTGAATAAGCTCCCCAATCTCCTCTTGAAGTTACTAAAGACATGGAAGATATTGTTGCACTCCCACATTCAAAGCAAAATGGTTAAGAATCTTTTGACACTTCCATTTAATATCAAGAACATGAAGAAAGAATTATTGAAGAATCAACTTGTTTTACCATTTAGGAACTTTACATATTCCTGGAAGGTGGTAGTCTCATACATTCATTTCTCCTTGTTACACTGAAATTTGTCACCATGACTATCTGCAGTTAATATGGCTCCATCAATAGTCATATTATCCTCCTTGTCAAGCCTCATACCTCTGCTCTTCATGTCAAACTTCAAAAAGAGAGAAAGTCACTTAAAAAAATGTTTATCTCTGGGTACGCAGGTTCTCTCTACCTTGCCTGCGTGTACGCACTCCAAACACACTGTACCTGCGTACTTGTATGCTCTGTAAGCTAAAGGGATGGGTGCGTACCCCTGTAAAGGTCAAAAGGCGCGAGTTTCATCTTTAAAAAGTTACTTGTGGTCACTTCTAGAGCCTTCTAGAAGAGTGTTTGACGTGTATTGAGCGCCTCCAGATGGTTCATGCATCCCTATGATAGAGGAGCTTATCCCATCAAGAGAGGAGCTACCCCATCCAAAAGAGGGAGTATCCCATTGATGTTGGAACTGAATAACCTCCTCTAGAATACTATAAATACAGGCATTGGGCCAGAGGAGGGGAGGTTGAAAAGCTGAACATTCTAAAGGGTAAATGCTGCTGGAATTAGGACTTCCATTGTTGACTTGTGAGGAGAGATCACTATCCTTCCTTGTTGCCATATTGGGAGTGGGTGAGCTTGTCAAAGTAGAGGAAATCTCTTGTTGGACCCTGGGAGGAGCTTGCACAACACCAAGGCTCAGGTTGTAATGGTTCCTTTTTTGTTTCCTTAATACAAATAAGTCCATTCTTCTCAATGATTTGTTGTTAATGAATTATTTCATGTACTCCTTGGTCTATGTGATGAATATGCTTTGTTTTATGAAATATTCAGGTGTTATGTAATCGTTTGCTTTGTTAGTGTATGCAGGTCTTAAAGTGAAGGAGGAGCTCATCTGGATCAGCAAGGCTGGACTGCTACAACAAGCGTTGGACCTAAGGTAAGATCGGAAAACACTTGATCTCTCATAGAATAATGTGTGTTTAGAGAAGGATTGCTCTTGTTTGGTTTGTTTGTCACTAGAGAGTCTTAGACTCCTAGGGAGGTTAGGTTTGTCCGCAAAAATAACTCTTTCCTCATGACACCAACCTACTAACCATCATCTATTTTAGGAGACTCAAATTGAGCTACTCCTTGTAAAAACTCTAATTTAAAGACACAATAAGAAAAGGCCACCACCGAAATCTAGACCGGAGACGTAGCCCAGGAGGATTGGGTGAACTCCTTGTTAATTTGTTGTGTTATTGTGTTTGTTTACTGTGTTTCTCTTACTGTTTTCCATTTTCTAGTGTATGTGTATTTTGCAATCTGATTGATTCGTTGCCTAAGATAACATAAACACACACCAACACATGAGTCTATAATACCTTCATTCATTAACTAAGTAACTGAGATCACTCATGAGTGATTCCCAAATCAAGTGGTATCAAAGCCCTAGGCTATTAAGGTTAGACAAGCTTGTGTTGGATTTAGCTATTGAATGCTAACTAGATCAGAGCTCAAATTAGGAGAAGGAGAGTTGGCCAAAACTAATCCTGAAACTGGAGAGAGTCTATCCTCGGAGGACAATGTCAAAGGAAGGTTTTGTGGGGCCAGACCCTCAATTCTTAGATAGTTTCCTAGCCCTAAGGTCCATGGTAGAGGAAATGTATAAGGACTTTAGAAAACATAAAGATGAAGATTCATCAGACTCTAAACAAGACAAAGGAGAAGATGAGTCTCTCCTCCATGACCACTCAAAAGGCAAAGGGAAAGAAGAAAGCTTTCTCACACCTCCTAATAACCCTGAACACAAAAGGAAGGCATCTTTAATTAAACTAGATGTTATATTTGATTTACCTATATATGATGGAGAGTTGAATGCAGAAAAGCTGGACAATTGGATTAGACAAATTGATGTTTATTGCAGAGTGTAGAATATTGATTCAGACAAGAGCAAGATTCAGCTGGCAAGCCTACGCCTTAGAGGCACTACCTTAGTTTGGTGGGAAGGCAAGACCCAAGCTGACATGAAGAGACATGGTAATACTATCTTTGTCTGGAGTAAATTTGTTTCTACAATCAAAAAATCAATTCTATTCATTGGCCTACATGCAGCAAGCCATGATGAGTTGGCAAACTCTTTGACAGTTAAAAGGGAAAAGTGTACAAGGATACACTCAAGAATTTAGAAAGAGAGCATTGATTCTAGGAATCTCATTAGACTCAGCTGAGACTCTGTTGAAGTACATTCGTGGTCTACACAGCTACATGAGGCACACTATCCTCATGTTTAATCCCACTAGTATAGATGAGGTATATGTACAAGCTACTCATCTAGAAGCTAGAGGAAAGAATGGTAGTCCAGAAGTTGGGGGATCATCCCAACCCACTGCAAGCAAGAATAAGGAGAAAAGAAAGCAGAAATGGAAAGCAATTAAGTATAACACTGCACAGAAAAGCAAGGCTTCATGCACTTACTGTAAAAAGGATGGGCATGATGATGAGCACTATTGGATTCTACATCCGGAGCTAAGACCTAAGAAGTTCGAGGGCAAGAAGAAGAAGACTGCTACAGCTATTCAAAAAGACTCGGGGTCAGATGCAAGAAATGAAACAACTATTGCAGCCACAGGTATAAGAGGTAAGAACTCTGAAGCATCTACTAGTAATTCTCCACAATCTACTATTGATGAAGAAAATGAAAGAAAAAGGCATGAGCTTTTCCATATTCAAGTTATTTCCAAACATCAAAAGATCGGTACTTTGTTTGATAGTGGCTCACAAGTAAATTAAATTTCTGAAGCAATTGTAAATAAATTGGGATTAGTGACTACACCTTACAAGAAACCATACCCATTAGGATGGTTAATGGATAAATCACAACTACAAGTGACTAGACAATGCAAACTCAAGTTTTCCTTTGGGTCAACATTCATAGATGAGGTTGAGTTAGACATAATTCCTTTGGACATATGTGGAATTGTTTTAGGAAGTCCTTACTTGTATGAAAGAAAAATCTATCTTCTATAGAGCTAATAATAAGTATCTACTTGTTAAAGATGGAACCAAATACTTTGTAAGAGCTCATAAGCTCAAGAATAATTATACTCTCATAAACTCAGGGCAGATGGAAAGAATGATAAATTGATGCAAACAGTTCTTACTGATGGTTGTAAAGGAAAAGAAACCTAGTAATATCAATGTATTTGAAGGTTGTAATGCTAAACAGCAAGATGATTTAGAAAAGGTTGTTTCAGAGTACGATATCTTGTTTCAAGAATCTAAAGGTCTACCACCCAAAAAGGAAATAGTGCATGATATTATTTTGCAGCAAGATGCTCCATTACCTAACATTGGAATGTACAGGTTGTCTACTTTAGAGAATTTTGAAATCAAGAAGCAGGTGTAGGAGTTTTTCGAGAAGGGGTTCATCAGACCTAGCACATCACCATGTGGGTC